>LJIJ01005109.1:0-12680 GCA_001718145.1 Orchesella cincta
GGATGCTGGGACGCTGCTGCTTTTTGAGCATGTGAAAAGCTTCTCAAGCAGCACGAGTGTCTCAAGCATTTGGTAGGAACGGTGAAGTCTGACCTCGAGGTGGTGAACAAATGGGCGAGACTGTGAGCCATTTTAATGGTGTGGGTGTCTGGAAATAAATTACTTTTTAAATTTTCTCTTCCTGTTAATTTCTTTGTGAAATAAATCCAATTAAAATTATGAGTAATCGAGTTTATTTCATTTTTATTTATCATCATCAGGAAGTTAACACAGAAACCTTGTCTTTGTTTTGCATCCTTGTGAGTCCTACTATTTATGGTGAAAAACCCCCACACTGCAATTTTATCAAGATGTCTTTGGCAAATAAAGCGAATCTTTCATCGCCTATTTTATTCCTAATTTATTACGCCAATTTTTATCACTCACCTTCAAGCCCAATGTAAAAGGCTTGATAACACTGTTTCTAACTTACTCTATCTTTGGTCATTTGTTCCCGCTGTTGCTCCTCAGTTTGGGTTTGTCTAGCTCTCTTCATTATTGTCAAGGTTGAGTGAGTCTTTGTTTGCTGCCAAAATGTTGCACTTTGTTGGGAATACAACCCTTTGCTGAAGTTTTTCAGGCGTCTCTTCAACTCATAAATTATCAACATGAATAAAATTGGCTCCACATTTTCTGCACAAGTCAGTTCTGCAGCCACCGTCTCCAATTAAAGTTAGAGCTTGTTTTTTTTGCATTTTGAGAAAAATTATCATGAAACTGAAAACATTTTTGGTTTTGTTTGGTTTCGTTTCTTTGTCAGTGACAGTGAATGGTTATCTTGTGGATGATAACCCTTATAGATTGATTGATTGATTCATCTTTATTCAAGTGTTATACCATATCAGTACATAAAGTCTGATTTCCATACAGTAACACCATATAATTAATTTGACTCTTAAAAAATTAACTAATATTCTACACACTAGCATTTATTGGTAATATACTGTTTTGACACCCGAACAAAATCATCATATTAATATTTGGGATGCCATATTATCTTATCACCCATGAGGTTCCATTCAATAATTGAGCATCTTTTTATGGAAGATTTATATTTCTCAGAGTTAAATTTACAAGTGTTAAGTCTTGGAAACAGATCCTCGTTCTGACTCCTTGAACGCGTTAGCGTATACCATCCTTCATACAATTTGTTTGTTCTATACTTAAACACAAACTTTAATATATTATGTGTTCTCCTTTCCGAGATTGTTAAAATATCACATTTATCGAGAAGTTTATAATAATTAAACTCATCCTTCTTCAGCGAATTACCTTTAATATGTCTGCGATTGATTTTTTTGTGCATGCGAGGATAGTAGTAGGACAATAAAAACCGATTGATTTTGGATTGCAATTTACCTAGTTCTAAATTTGATTGAACTCCCCAAATTGGTAAATCCGTAGTCAATAATACTTGTTACATAGGCAGACATGAATATTTTTAGAACATTTTCAGACATGAATCTTTTTAAGCAATACATTTTTGAAAGAGCAGCAGACATTTTCTTTTCGACATTTTCATAGTGTTTCTTAAAGTTTACTGTGGCGTCAAATTCCATGCCTAAGTATTTGCAAGATTCTACATACTCTATAGTCTCAGAATTAATTACAACTGGTGGAATTTCTTGCACTTTCCATTTAAAATCATTTGGTTTGTGGAAAATCATTGCCTTTGTCTTTGGTATGTTGATTCTGAGATTGTTCTCATCACACCAAGACAAAATTTCATTGAGACATTCGTTGATTTCTCTAACTCCTTCTTTGACATCAGTACATTTTGTATATATAACTAGATCATCGGCATATAATATATATGCCAGTCTTATTGACTCAGCTATATCATTTACATACAAACTGTAACATAGTGGGCCTAAACAGGATCCAGGCGGAACCCCTGACTCAATTTTAAAGTAATCAGACTTATCTTCTCCATTCCTAACCTTAAATAGCCTGTCTGAAAAATAGCTATGTAGTAACCTTACAAGTTTTGGCTGTAGCTTAAAATTCTTCATTAGTTTACGAAGAAGCAACTCCTGATTTACAGAGTCAAACGCCTTTGAAAAATCGATAAACACAGCTACGAGTTTTCCATTTCTGCCATCGATGGCGTCAAATATTTCTTGCGAAAACAAGGTAGTTGCTGTTTGGCATGAACGATTTTTTCTAAAACCATGTTGGTTGGGATCTAGTTGCGATTGGACATTTAAAATTAATCGCTCATTCAGAATATTCTCAAATATTTTGACAAGAAGTGGCAAACAAAAAATTGCTCTATACGAACTTGACTTTCTTTTGTCTCCTTTTCCTTTATAAAGAGGAAGTACTTCAGCTGCTTTATACACAGCGGAATGATACTTGTTGTCCAAATAATGTTAAGTAAGACTGCTAGTGGTTTTGACAAAGATGCAGAGAACTGCTTAAATATTCTATTTGGAATGTGGAAAGATGACTGGCTTCCTTTTTTAATTTTTAGAAATAGCACGGGCACCTCATTCTCTGTGATATCTGAGTCTACTATTTCTAAATCAGGATTGTTATTGATATAATTATCACAGTAATCATCTACCGTTTGCTTTAGATCGCTCATGCTGGATTCAGCTTCTTTATCCTAAAATCATTTGCAAACTGTTTGCAAGATTTCTGATTGATTCTATATCTGTTCTCGTAAGCCAGGTGACCAAATGAATAGGAATGCCTATTGTAGCTATAATTTTTAATTAACGCTTGAAATATATTGCAAATAACTGAACCGAATAAGTACTTGAATCTCGTTTAAGTGTGTATTCAGCCAGCAAAATTCTCCGCGTAATTAAAAGTTACTTGCGACGCTGTTTAGGGTAAAATAGGTGTGCTTGAATGAGTAAGTGAATGAGTAATCGCGCATGCTTTAAGCTAATAATTTATTCTCAATCCGTTGCTACATACTTCAATAACGTTTTCTGTCAGTGAACAACTAAGCACAGTTCTAAAACAAACGGTAGTAAAAATTGAAACATAATTCAGACACCATAAACGGCTTCTCTGCACTCATTTATTTCCAATTTTTACTAACATCACAATGTCTTACAGGCTAAACGATTTCACTTTTGTATGCTGTTTGCATTTAAAGGGTTAAGTTACTGGTGGGCAGTTTGCAAAATAGACTGTTTTACGAACAACAATCTCGGTTTCTTTCTGTTGTCTACTTAAATAAGCAACAATAAAATAAACATTTCAAGTATTTCGAGAGTTGTCGCCATCGATTTATCTAGTACACATTTTATTGTTGCTTATTTAAGTAGACAACAGAAAGAAACCGAGATTGTTGTTCTAAAACAGTCTATTTTGCAAACGCACCAGTAACCTTAAAAGAACTTTTAAATCAAACAGCATTACAACGAAGTGTAAATCTGTTGCCTGTAAGACATGTCATGTGTAGGTAAAAATTGGAAATAATGAGTGCAGAGAGCGTTTTATGGGGCTGATTATTCATTTTTAACTAACGTTTGTTTTTAGAATGTGGTAGTTGTTCTACTGACAGAAAACGTTTCTGAGTATGTAGCACGGGCATTGAGAATCCAAATTTTACGCCTTAAAGCATCGGCGGATTTACTCCATCTCATGTACTCATTTCAAGCACTACCTTAGTTTCTTACCTAAAACAGTTCGCAAGTAATTTTAATTACGGAGAATTTTGTGCTGAATACACACATTAACGAGTATTCCAAGTATTATTCTGTTCGAGTTATTTCAAATATTTCAAGCGTTAACTTTAAAAAAATTAGTACACAAAGGATTCCTATTCATTTGGGTCACCGTGTGCTTACGACGAAACAGATAATACGAATCAAAATTCAGTAAATGCCAACCAGTTTGCAAATGAGTTTAGGATAAATAAGAAGCTGAATCAGCAGTGACTCGATCTAAAGCAAACGGTAGATGATTACTGTGATAATTATATCAATGACAATCCTGATTTAGAAAATAGTAGACTCAGATATCACAGAGAATGAGGTAGCCCGTGCTATTTCAAAAATTAAAAAAGGAAGCCAGTCATCTTTCCACATTCCAAATAGAATATTTAAGCAGTTCTCTGCATCGTTGTCAAAACCACTAGCAGTCTTACTTAACATTATTTGGACAACAAGTATCATTCCGCTATGTATAAAGCAGCTGAAGTACTTCCTCTTTATAAAGGAAAAGGAGACAAAAGCAAGTCAAGTTCGTATAGAGCAATTTTTGTTTGTCTTTTCTAGTTAAAATTTGAGAATATCCTGAATGAGGCGTTAATTTTAAATGTTCAATCAACTAGATCCAAACCAACATGGTTTTAGAAAAATCGTTCATGTCAAACAGCAACTACCTTGTTTCGCAAGAAATATTTTGACGCCATTGACGGAAGAAATGGAAAACTGGTAGCTGTTTTTATCGATTTTTTCAAAGGCGTTTGATCTGTAAATCAGGAGTTCTTCTTCGCAAACTATGAAGAATTTTAAGTTACAGCCAAAACTTGTAAGGGTACTACATAGCTATTTTTCAGACAGGCTATTTAAGGTTAGAATGGAGAGATAAATCTGATACTTTAAATTGAGTCAGGGGTTCCGCCTGGATCCTGTTTAGGCCCACTATGTTACAGTTTGTATGTAAATGATATAGCTGAGTCAATTTAGATGGCATATATATTATATGCCGATGATCTAGTTATATATACAAAATGTACTGATGTCAAAGAAGGAGTTAGAGAAATCAATGAATGTCTGAATGAAGTTTTGTCTTGGTGCGATGAGAACAATCTCAAATTCAACGTATCAAAGACAAAGGCTATGATTTTCCACAAACCAAATGATTTTAAATGGAAAGTACAAGAAATTCCACCAGTCGTAATTAATTCTGAGACTATAGAGTATGTAGAATCGTTCAAATACTTAGGCATGGAATTTGATGCCACAGTAAACTTTAAAAAACACTATGAAAATTGAAAAGAAAATGTCTGCTGCTCTTTCAAAAATGTATTGCTTAAAAGATTCATGTCTGAAAATGTTCTAAAAATATTCATGTCTGCCTATGTAACAAGTATCATTGACTACGGATTACCAATTTGGGGAGTTCAATCAAATTTAGAACTAGGTAAATTGCAATCCAAAATCAATCGGTTCTTATTGTCCTACTACTATCCTCGCATGCACAAGAAACTCAATCGCAGACATGTTAAAGGTAAACCTCTGAAGAAGGACGGTTTAATTATTATAAACTTCTCGATAAATGTGATATTTTAACAATCTCGGAAAGGAGAACACATAATATATTAAAGTTCATGTTTAAGATAGAACAAATAAATTGTATGAAGGTTGGTATACGCTAACCGCGTTCAAGGAGTCAGAACGAGGATCTGTTTCCAAGACTTAACACTTGTAAGTTTAACTCTGAGAAATACAAATCTTCAATAAAACGATGCTCAATTATTGAATGGAACCTCATGGGTGATAAGATAATGTGGCATCCCAAATATTCTTATGATGATTTTGTACGGGTGTCAAAAACAGTATATTACCGATAACGCTAGTTGTAGAATATAGTAATTAGTTAATTTTTTAAGAGTCAAATTAATTATATGGTGTTACTGTATGGAAATCAGACTTTATGTACTGATATGGTATAACACTTGAATAAAGATGAATCAATCAATCAATCAATCAAACCAGCACAAGTTTTGAAAACAAATTACACAGTGACTCTAAGTAATAGGTTTACATACATACATAAAAAATCACGCCAATTTCCGTTAAAATATTTAAAACATTATAAGATGTAATTGGCTTCAACCACAAAACAAGTAAATATTTCTAAGTAGTTCAAAATCAAATAAAAAATCCTTCTTTGGCCCCGACCCCGAGGGCCCCCCAAACCTGCCCTGGCTCAGGGGCCCGTGCGTCGAACGGCTGCACCCCCTATAGTTCCGCCACTGATATATATTGTAGTCACCTATAAAGTATTGATATTAAGAATTATCCATCACATTTGTAAAAAATCAAAAAGTGCCTGATAAAACAAATTGTTAAAATTCTTTTGGTATTATGTCAACATTAATTACACATTTATAATATCGTCTGAGGACTTCAGTTGAATGCTGGTCTCTTTTATACTTGCCGTAAGTAGCAAGCCATTTGCTTACGTAGTTTCCAAGAATGTGTTACCTGTTTGCAAGCTCGACAATAGCCCATTAATTTAGTTCTGGGAAGTGGAGTATCGAAACAAAAGCTATTTGTACGTACAACGCACCAATGAATGCTGGATTTCATGTTGAAGTATAAAATACAAAAGGTATCTAAACGCTTTATGCAAATATATTAGCGTACCCACTTTTTTATATATTACCTTACTTACCTGCAGGTTTACTATTACCGGGTTAGTTGGCAGCTGTTCTGAAAATGATTTTATTTTATGTTGTTTTAGTATAGTTTTGTTTAACGTAATTTTGAAATAATAGGTATTACTGTCTTTTGGAATATTATAAAACAGTGATTACTATTTGAATAGAAATAAACCAGACAATACGAGATGTAGCGATGTACCTTTTACGGATGTTATTTGATCTCTGATTCAAAATGTTTAGTGCTGCAATATTTTTGGGGTTTTAAGGTTTTAAAGAAAAATGCAACTGGTTTGGAAATAAATGTCCACATTGAATCAACTACGTAAAAAAACTACGGATTTCAGTAAAAACAATGATGGAAACAGGAGACTGAAAGAGTGAAAAAACTAAAAGAGTGAAAGTACATTATAAAAATATTGGAATACCGTGCTGACTTTTTCCTACAACATCCGCAAAGTTACTTACTAATACGTTTCAAAAGTTGTTTTTACGAAAAACATGCAGTGCATAAGATTGTTTACAGCTGAGAGTGAGTTTTAGTTTGCCAAAGTTGGTAACTAATCATGCCTTCAAATTGGAATTTTGAGGTGGTGCGTTTGAGTAGAGGCGTGAATGAGTAGGAATAAAAACAAGCCGAACTACAAGGCACAACACGACTTTACCCCAAGTTTCAGGTCAATTGGTCGAAAAATGAGTAAATTGCATTCCGTTACCTTACCCCAAAGCCGAAATACAGACTTCTATACAGCTATACATTGCCTATTGAGATACCATAAAAGTTCATTGATCGGAGATGCAAAGTTTTTTTGTTGAAAACATTTGTTCTTACTGCATTATAAACATTAAGGACTACAGCGGATAAGTTGTAAATAGAGAAGCAGTCAGCTAGATTGCTTCTCTATTGATGATATTGCATGGCATACCATGAAGGTGCTTGGTAAATCTGACATCAGTTCCAGTATTTTCATAATGCAATCCAAGGTTCCCAGTCACGTATATCTGTTTTCTTCCTTTCTCTCCTGTCTACTACAGAACTACACAATCCTGAATCACAGACGCTAGCATGAGCATAGGCTTGTATAATCCATGGATTAACTAATTCAATCCTTTAATCGGATTAATTTTGATCCCTAATCCTTAATCCCACACTCAATTTACCGTAGATTAATCCTTAATCCATTAATCCCACCAATCTCCACAAAATCACCTAATCCTTAATCCAAATAATTGCGTTTTGAGTAAAACTAATCAGATTAATTAATCCCACGTGGAATTAAGCAAACCACTAAATCAACGCAAAAGTCTTGATTTTTATACCAATTTGTCTATTTTAGTCGTACAATTTGTGAACAAATTCCGTTTCTGGTTCATTGGCATGCATATTTATTTTCATGCATTTGGATTTGCGTGACACATTCGGTTTCTGTAAAGAATTTACGTTGTGTAAGGAATAAGTCAACCCTTTAACGCACATGTTGTAATTGCTGTTACTGTACTGCTGTTAGAAATTCAAATATTTGTACTCAAAATGTTTCTAATCCACAATGACGTGTGAGGAGTCATGGATAACTCAGCAATTTTAATACTGCGAAGACTGATTGAATGTTTTTCATTACTGAATTTTGCAAAGAACATTAGTTTATTTGTGTTGGAAAGTCAAATAATAAGACTTTTCATGTATAAATCCCGTTTTTATACGTTTACTTATAGCGTTTTTGTTAAATTAATCCAATCCATCCAATTAATAATCGGATTAGTTAATCCAATTAATAATCGGATTAGTTAATCCAATTAATAATCGGATTAGTTAATCCATAATCCTTAATCCAGCTTAGCTGGAATAAAATTAATCCAATCTGGGATTAATTGTTGCAGAAAAAATAGTCAATTAATCCATAATCCTTAATCCAAAACATGTCAAGCATTAATCCTTAATCCATAATCCCGGGTCGAAAAATGGTGGACCGCATGAGACCAGGCAGCGAAACGGGGTGGTTAAGAACTCCGACATAGGGCAGCGGGGGCCGAATGGGCCAGGCTTCGCGTCCTGGTGAGGGTGATCTTTTCTCCAAATTCATAACTGCGTTTCTTTCTATCATGTTGCATAAATAATTTGGAGTTTTTCCCACCCTCCCTCCACCTGGTACGAGCAATGCACCCAATTGGCTATAGTTAAGGCACAAAAGATAAAGTTAAATTTGTAATGGTTTGACAATAAAGATGAGATGGCTGCGGCCGCTACTCGTCCAATAAACTTTTTTTACAAGCCTGCATGAGCATATATATAAGTGTTTCAACCATGAAAAAACTGCAAGAAACAGTGCGATGCAGCAAGCGTCAACGTTTGTTGTTCAATGCAAAGTGGCGTTATGTTGATTTAGTAAAACGTGATGCATGAGAAATGGCATGAAAAGTGGCTTCTGGGAAAATTTTGCTGTGTCCTGGCCTTGGAAGTTCAGTTGTGTTGATTATTAAGAATTGTGGACAACGGTTTATGGTTTTTCGTTAAAGTTAGCTTTGGTTTGGGTTTGAAAATTAGTCTATTTGTTTTGTTGTATTTAAATCTAATCTGCTGTCGCCGAAATAGGTGGATGTTTGATCGTGCGTGGTGGAAATAGAACATTTGAAAAAGAGGCAAAAATAGGTTGCCAAATTTAACGTTGTTTTGTCATGAATGCCAACAAGGTACAAACTAGCTGATGATATATATATTTTGTGGTGTGCCATCATGGGTCTTAAACCTTACAAGTGTTCTCGTGGCATTTATGTTTCATCAATATGTTCTCCTTACATTTTTTGCGAGTTCAGGACCGTAGAGATGGAAAATAGGCGTGTTAACTTATTTTCTTCTGCTTTTGTAAGTTCAAATGGTAAATTTTTTACAGCATATTCATATGAAAACGAATACATAAAGGCTTTTGTACGGATTGCTTAATATGGACGCCGGAAAAGGAACTTGGTTCACTCTCAGTAACCAGTAAACAGTTACAAGAAATGAAATGCCCTTAACTAACATTGCAGACCAACTGTATGAAAAATCAATTGGCCTCAAAGAGAAATTCACGAATAATTAATAAATTATAAATTCAAAACGTGCACAATACACGTTTGAAAGGCAGTATTGTACTAATTTAACTGTGTTGAAGTAAAAATGTTTAATAATGGATTCATGAGATCAATGTTGAAAAGGTATTATTTTAAAATAAAATACCAAAAGTTTTGGACAGGCTCAGTCATTTGCCGCATAGTTAGTTTTATCACGATATATTTTTAATTGTGAGTGCCTTTATGGTACTAACCCGATATCCTTATCTCAATGTTGGTTACTTGTAAATATTTCCTTGATCTACTTTTTACTCAAACTACTCAAAGTTACAAACAAGTAGAGCATAATATCTTACTGGTTGCTCGTATTGCGCTAATTGATTTGAACTGTTTCACTTCTGCTACTAAATGTTGGAGCTAAGAAATTCAACAGTTTTGCTCGTTACACTCCCTAAAACCACATGCCCGGGTTATTTGGTTCTCTTAAGTATTCTCCACGCGGAGACAAAATGGTGTTCTCTCAAGTGATTTTCATGAAGGAGAACAAACATAATCGTGTTCTCTAAAGTTAACTGATAGGGGAACCAAAAAAGGCGTTCTCTCTTATCTCTTAAAGTAATCTCTTACTATGAGACCAACTATTTATTTTTTTTAAATTACCTAATAAGGATATTATCAAATTATTTCACTTAATCATCTTATAACGAGAACCAAATAACCCGGGCATGATGTTTATGAGGTGTAGACCGAGCAAAAACTGTTGATTTTTAGCTCCAAATATTTAATAGAGAAGTGAATACAGTTCAAATCAATTAGCAATACGTAAGCAACCAGTAAGATATTTATGCTCTACTGGTTTGTACTTGAGTAAGTTTGAAGTAACAAAGTAGATCAAGGTAACTATTTACCAAGTAACACATTGAGATATAGGATATCGGTTAGTACATAAGGCACTCACTATTTAAAACCTATATGCGTTGATAAAACTTAATCACTATGCAAATGATCTGAGCCTTCCAAAAGCTTTGGTATTATTTACTTTTTTTTCCTTAATAGATACCCTTTCAACTATTGATCCTCTATGAATTCATTATTCGAACATTTTTACTCAATCCACAGTGTTAATAGTATATATGCCTTTCAAACGTGATATGGGCAGTTTTGGAATTTGATAATTTATTAATTATTGTGATTTTCTCTTTTGAGCCAATTGCTTTTCATAACACATGTGGTCTGCAATGTTAAGGTTAAGGATTCCATCTGTTCTTTGTACATGTTTATCTTGTTACTGAAATGAGCTGAACTCGCAAGTTCCTTCCGGCGTCCATTATTAAAGCACATCTCGTTACAAAAATGCCTTTTATTGTATTCGTTTTCATATGAATATTGCTGTAGAATATTTTACCATTTTTTGCAATTACAAAAGCAGAATAATTTAAGTTAACACGCTCTATTTTCCATCTCACTGGTCCTGATAACTCCGCAACCACATGTAAGAAACTATTGATGAAAACATAATAGCACGAATACACTTGATAAGGTTTAAGACCTTCATGATGCACACCCAAAATATATATATCTATCAGCTATGTTTGTAATCTTGTTGGGCATTCATACAAACCACGTGAAATTTGGCAATCCTATTTTTGGGCTCTTCTAATGTTTCTATTTCCACCTCACGCAGATCAAGTACATCCACCTATTTCTGGCGACAGCAGATTAGATTTTAATACAACAAAGACAAATAGACTAATTTTCAAAACGCCTAATCGCAATAGGTAACTTACGAAATACTATACACGTTTGTCCCAAATTCTTAATCATCCAACCAACTGCACTTCAAGCCAGTGACGACGCAAATTTCCCAGAACCACTTTTCATCCATTCTCAGCATCAACTTTTACTAATCAACATAACGCCACTTTGCATTGCACACAAACGTGACGCTGCTGCATTCGCACGGTTCTTGGCAGTTTTATTCATGTTTGAAACTTATATATGCTCATGCAGGCTTTGCTAAAAAAAGTTTATTGGACGCGTAGCGGCCCAGCCATCTCATCTTTTTGCAAACCATTACAAATTAACTTTATCTCTTTGTGGCGCTTAAACTATAGCAATTGTGGGTGCATTGCTCGTACCAGGTGGAGGGAGGGTGGAAAACTCCAAATTATTTATGCAACATGATAGAAGAAACGCAGTTATGTAACTTTGGAGAAAAGATACACCGCTCACCAGGACCGCATCTGCTACCGCCAAGCCTGGGCCCATTCGGCCCCCGCTGGCCTATGTCGGAGTTACTTAACCCCCGTTTCGCTGGCCTGGTCTCATCGCGCGGGTCCACCATTTTTCGACCCCGGGATTATGGATAAGGATTAATCTTGACATGTTTTGGATTAAGGATTATGGATTAATTGACTATTTTTTCCTGGCAAACAATTAATCCCAGTATTGGATAAATTTATTCCCGCTAGTGGATTAAGGATTATTGGATTAACTATCCGATTATTATTGGATAACTAATCCGATTAATTAAATTGGATAACTACATTCCGATTAGTTTAATTGGATTGATTGATTAATTTAACAAAACCTAATAAGTAAAGCGTATAAAAAACGGAATTTAACATGAAAAGTCTTCATTATTTGACTTTCCAACACAATAACACTAATGTTCTTGCAAATTCAGTAATGAAAACATTCAATCAGTCTTCGCAGTATTAAAAATTGCTGAGCTATCCATGACTCCTCAACACGTCATCTGTGGATTAGAAAATTTTGAGTCACAAATATGTTGAATTTCTAACAGCAGTACAGTAAAGCAATTAAACATGGCGTTAAAGGGGTTTGACTTATTCCTTACACAACGTCAATTTTACAGAAACCGAATGGTCACGACAAATCCAAATGCATGAAAATAAATACTGCATGCCAATGAGCCAGAAACGGAATTTGTTCACGGAATTGTAGCGATAAAATGACAAATTCGGTATAAAATCAAGCACTTTTGCGTTGATTTAGTGTTGCTTAATTCCCACGTGGGATTATTAATCTGAATTAGTCTTTACTCAAACAATTATTGTGGATCTAAAGGATTAGGTCCTTTGTGGAGATTTCGGTGGATTAATGGCCTTAAGGATTAATCTACGGTAATTGAGTGTGGGATTAGGATTCAGGGAACAAAATTAATCCGATTAAAGGATTGACTTAGTTACCATTGATTATACAAGCCTTATCTCCTGCTAGC
>LJIJ01005110.1:0-12678 GCA_001718145.1 Orchesella cincta
TTTTGAAGTGTAATATAATCGTTTAAGGAGATTGTTACGGGTTGCGAAATTCACCTTCAAATATTATTACACAGCTGCCTGCATGCAAATCATTTTCGCTTGTAATAATTTGCAAATACATAAAATCTATACAGCACATCAACTACTAAATCAGCTTCGACTTCACAAAAAAGCCGAGATTGATTCTTAAAATTTTAGTTTTGTGCCACTTCCAAATAATTGCCATTCCATCTTTATTCAGTAGTGGGTTATTATTATTTTAACCATACACATGGGAGCCGGCCATCATTAGCGGTAATATTAGTTGAGCTAATACAACTGCGGTTTCTGCTTCTCTAATGGCTTAGTCGCTTGAGTATTTATAAATGTAGGGAAAGTAGCATGTCATATTCATGTATGTTTTACTCGCTGTCATATTATATTTAACCAAAAAGCCAGTTAACGCATTGGCAGTGGTTGGTTTCTGCGCACTCTCAACCATCCATCCATCGTTTAGCTCGTGCTGTGTTATTGCATAACTCACAGTTGCACGAAAACCACTATGGAAAACTACTCAATTCAAAAAAGTATCAACATGGAATACAATGCAAAGCAACCAACGACCAACACGAAGTATTCAAAGGAATACTTGCTATTATCAGCAAATACATAAAAATAAGCCCATACCACTTTGTTTCAGGTTGCATAACACACATAGTTCTGTGTGTACCACACAATATACACTACATGTGTGTGCACGGCAAATAACAATAATCTCGCCAGATTGTTATGGGCTGGTTGGAATGAAGGCACTAAATGCTTAAAAATGTGATTGCACATGATGATTAATTGAGTCTCCCACACTTACAATGAGGAAGACATGGTGAGATTAGGTAACGCTTTGCAATTTGTGTGCAGAAAAGACAATGCTGCGTCCCATGAGGCATCGTTTAACGCTCATGACACATTCATCGAGTCTGTTGCTGTTGCTGCTGGGATATACCTATCTACCAACTAATGGCTATGAATTTAAACTTTTAATCAATTAATTCATTTTCAAGAACACGCACATAATTGGAGGTGAGTTGCAATTCCAAGTTTTCTTGATGAAAGCTATTTATGCTGTACGTATTATCATATTATGCATGCATGCACTGGTACAATACGCAATTGGATCTCGAAGAATGATAATGAAATTTTTATTCCTCTGCATTTAAATGCAACTCGTGCACATTATCATGCACCATAAATATATATAGTAGCTGCTCAGAAACTGATTCTTATTACATTATGTTTCTTTTATATAATCAAATCAAACTCATGAATAAAATGATTTAATATTCACTCCACTCGCTCGCTCGCCCAGAACAAGCACCTGAATTATCTTTTTTATTATGGGAGAGTGATTCTGTGTAGACAGAAATGTGACGATAACGACTGTCACAATATATTTGACCATATCCCCATTAAATTTAGGTTAACTCGAACAAACACGTCAGCAGACTTCCAGTCAAATGATCAAATCCATAATAATTCCGTTGCCTAAAATTTCAGGAAAAAAAATGTTTTTCGTTGACATGATTATTAAGCCCGTCGTTGCTCTGAAATGTTAGTTTACTCTCCAGATGAATGAATGAATGAATGAATCAACTTGAATTATTTTTCCACTAATTGGGAAAAGCTTGGATTTGTTGTCCAAGGAAAGGGCAGAGGTCAGCCGTGATTAATTTTACATCTAACTTTGAACTTATTTACCCACCCACACAAGTCTTTCATCAAGTGTGTTATGCAAGTTTTCATCTTTTACGATAATTCATAAACTATATATACGAATCATATAAATTCAAGAACTTTCAGCAGCTATAAATGGGACTCACGATACGATCAGCTCAGACAGTACTCTTTTCATTAAGTCTGTTGATCCAGGTGATATCTTCAAGTGGGTAAATATTTAAAGACTTACTTTCAAAATATTTATCCTTGTAATATATTTAAGCACTTTCGTACTTTACTTTATGCACGCTTGAGTAAAAATTTGAGATTAGGATGATGATATAACCAAAAGTAAGTTAATCAGCAGCCTGAAATAATGGTCATAAAATATTTCACTTTTATGAATAAACAGCAACAACTTGTTCTGCATGGAATCGCCATGAACAATAATAAATTGTTGACATTACGGTCACTACCTAATGCATATCTATCTCAACATCGGAATTCTGAACTGAGGAGCGAGCGAACACACATCTGATGATAACGACAATGGTGGTTTGGTTGTGGTGTGGTCATCTTATAATCTTACCCCTACCACACGAGCAGGCGACAGCTACGTACCAACGAATATTGTTTTCAGTTTATAATGTTGCTATAATCTTTGACCTGGAGGAGCATCTTACAAAAATTCAACCCATTATAATTTGCACATGGCAAAAACTTGAGGGACAAAGGGCAAAGATAAAAACGTGGACCGAAATAAATATATATTTAAGTTCATCAGCACTTCTGCTGATATGATTTATCATGAAGACGCTGTATAAAGTAAGTGAGCTTGTTAGCTAAAGCTCTCTCAATTTGGTTCTCTCTTTTTATCACAAGATATTAGCAGCAACCTCAATCCCACAATGACTGTTTGTTTTTCAAACAGGAATTTGTGTTGCTGCTGCTGCAATGTTTAGCCACGCTAATTTGTGAAAATGTTTTGACAGTGGACTATAACTAGGGAGCTTGTTTGCGTTCCGTGTTTTGTCTCTCTTGCATTGTTTTGCTTCAAGATATGACTCACACGTGTTTGCTTGGTGTATATATAAGCTATGGATTAGGAGGATTACGGAGTTGCGTAAAATACATTTTGTGGGTGGTTTGAAAGTAATTGCGACCAAAAATATCATGTTCTTATGGAATTTTGCACTTTGAGCTCATGGCCGTTATATATGCTTTGTAAATTCACCCACAAAATGTATTTTACGCAACTCCGTAATTCCTCCTAATCCATAGCTTATATATACACAAGCAAAACACGTGTGAGTCATATCTTGAAGCAAAACATGCAAGAGAGACAAAACACGGAACGCAAACAAGCTTCCTAGGGTTATAGTCCACTGTCAAAACATTTTCACAAATTTAGCTGGCTAAACATTGCAGCAGCAGCAACACAAATTCCTGTTTGAAAAACAAACAGTCATTGTGGATTGAGGTTGCTGCTAATATCTTGTGATAAAAAGAGAGAACAAATTGAAGAGAGCTTTAGCTAACAAGCTCACTTACTTTATACAGCGTCTTCATTGATAAACCATATCAGCAGAGTGCTGATGAACTTTTAATATAATTTATTCGGTCCACGTTTTTATCTTTGCCTTTGTTCCCTCCAAAGTTTTTGCCCATGTGCAAATTATAATGGGGTTGAATTTTGTGTAAGATGCTCCTCAGGTCAAAAGATTATAGCAACTTATAAACTGGAAAACCAATATCGTTGGTACGTAGTGTCGGCCTGCTCGTGTGGTAGGGGTAAGATTATAAGATGACCACACCACAACCAACCACCATTGTCGTTATCATCAGATGTGTGTTCGCTCGCTCTCAGTTCAGAATTCCGGATGTTGGAAGTAGATATGCATTAGGTAGTGACCGAATGTCAACAATTTATTATTTGTTCATGGCGATTCCCATGCAGGAACAATTGTTGCTGTTTATTCATAAAAGTGAAAATATTTTATGACCATTATTTCCAGGCTGCTGATTAACTTACTTTTGGTTATATCATCATCCTAATCTCAAATTTTACTCAAGCTGCATAAAGTAAAGTACGAAAGTGCTTAAATATATTACAAGGATAAAAAATATTTGAAATAAGTCTTTAAATATTACCACTTTGAAGATATCACCTGGGATCAAAACAGACTTAATGAAAAGAGTACTGTCTGGAGCTGATCGTATCGTGAGTCCATTATAGCTGCTGAAAGTTCTTGGAATTTATATTATTCGATATATATAGTTTAGGATTATCGTAAAAGATGAAAACTTGCATAACACACTTGATAAAGACTTGGTGTGGGTGGGGTAAATAAGTTCAAAGTTAGAATGTAAAATTAATCACGGGGCTGGACCTACTGCCCTTTCCTTGGACAACAAATCCAAGCTTTTCCCAATTAGTGGAAAATAATTCAAGTTGATTCATTCATTCATTCATCTGGAGAGTAAACTAACATTTCAGAGCAACGACGGGCTTAATAATCACGTCAACGAAAAACATTTTTTTCCCTGAAATTTTAGGGCAACGGAATTATTTATGGATTTGATCATTTGACTGGAAGTCTGCTGACGTGTTGTTCGAGTTAACCTAAATTTAATGGGGATATGGTCAATATATTGTGACAGTCGTTATCGTCACATTTCTGTCTACACAGAATCACTCTCCCATAATAAAAAAAGAGATAATTCAGGTGCTTGTTCTGAGCGAGCGAGCGAGTGGAGTGAATATTAAATCATTTTATTCATGAGTTTGATTTGATTATATAAAAGAAACATAATGTAATAAGAATCAGTTTCTGAGCAGCTACTATATATATATTATGGTGCATTGATAATGTGCACGAGTTGCATTTAAATGCAGAGGAATAAAAATTTCATTATCATTCTTCGAGATCCAATTGCGTATTGTACCAGTGCATGCATGCATAATATGATAATACGTACAGCATAAATAGCTTTCATCAAGAAAACTTGGAATTGCAACTCACCTCCAATTATGTGCGTGTTCTTGAAAATGAATTAATTGATTAAAAGTTTAAATTCATAGCCATTAGTTGGTAGATAGGTATATCCCAGCAGCAACAGCAACAGACTCGATGAATGTGTCATGAGCGTTAAACGATGCCTCATGGGACGCAGCATTGTCTTTTCTGCACACAAAGTTGCAAAAGCGTTACCTAATCTCACCATGTCTTCCTCATTGTAAGTGTGGGAGACTCAATTAATCATCATGTGCAATCACATTTTTAGCATTTAGTGCCTTCATTCAACCAGCCCATAACAATCTGGCGAGATTATTGTTATTTGCCGTGCACACACATGTAGTGTATATTGGTGTGGTACACACAGAACTATGTGTGTTATGCAACCTGAAACAAAGTGGTATGGGCTTATTTTTATGTATTTGCTGATAATAGCAAGTATTCCTTTGAATACTTCGTGTTGGTCGTTGGTTGCTTTGCATTGTATTCCATGTTGATACTTTTTTGAATTGAGTAGTTTTCATAGTGGTTTCGTGCAACTGTGAGTTATGCAATAACACAGCACGAGCTAAACGATGGATGGATGGTTGAGAGGTGCGCAGAAACCAAACCACTGCAATGCGTTACTGGCTTTTTGGTTAAATATAATATGACAGCGAGTAAACATACATGAATATGACATGCTACTTTCCCTACATTTATAAATACTCAAGCGACTAAGCCATTAGAGAAGCAGAAACCGCAGTTGTATTAGCTCAACTAATATTACCGCTAATGATGGCCGGCTCCCATGTGTATGGTTAAAATAATAATAACCCACTACTGAATAAAGATGGAATGGCAATTATTTGGAAGTGGCACACTAAAATTTTAAGAATCAATCTCGGCTTTTCGTAAAGTCGAAGCTGATTTAGTAGTTGATGTACTGTATAGATTTTATGTTTTGCAATTATTACAAGCGAAAATGATTTGCATGTAGGCAGCTGTGTAATAATATTTGAAGGTGAATTTCGCAACCCGTAACAATCTCCTTAAATGATTTATATTTACACTTCAAAAGTTACACGCACCATACCATTTCTGCGAGTGGGACTTAAACTTTAAAAAGTTGGATCTAGTCTGCTGTTACAGTGAATGGCATGGTCATTAAATGATATTGATGGTAATAATCTTCAATTTCTCAAGGAAAGGTGAGAACGGTGTTCGAAGTATACTTGTATATAAGCAGTGCCCTGACCATATAGTGACCATATTTGCAACATGCTCATCAATAGTTTACAATGAATAGTGTAATCTTTATATATCTTGACAATGAAGATTATTGCGTTCCCACCCTTTTGGTGATGCATTAATGAAATCACCAATTAAGTTTGGATATTCTTCATTCAAGTACAGTTTAGATTTCTCAATGAAATCAAAGTTGAGCACTGCACAAATAATATGGGGCTCAAAGGGAAAGGATTATTAGATAGGTTAGAAGCTTATGTAAATGGGATGGACTTTGGTCTACGGACCTCGGATTTCGCAAATAAAATGAGAGGAGCAAACTGACAAGTCTTAAAAGTGCATGCATGCAACGGTCCACGCATGACCAGAGTGGCTCAAAAGAACAAAGTCCACAAAAGGTTTGAGTTGAGCTGAATAAGCGAGAGATCTTTCCTTCAAATCCAATTAATGAGCTAGTAAATCTTGTTTTTGATTGATGAGAAACAGCCGGGTTACTTGTTTGCAGGTTCGTCCTGCTGTCTGCCACCACTGCTCTGTCTTTTTGTAGATAGTATCAAAATGGGGACTGGAAATTATCAAAATGAAATGATCGATGAAGATGAGTAATTGCTGGGTGTTTGTCAAGATTTTTTGCCAGTTTAATTCAACCCGTCTGCCATTTCTTGTGAGGTGGCGGTTCGGTAGAAATAGAGATTTCATCATCATCATCTTTTGAATGCGTGACCAGATTATAGGCATGGATGGATTAGGATTATGTATATATATATTTGATGTACTTGATATTGTAGAAGAGGCAGGAGAACAAAATGAGTTTACTGCCACTACTGCAGTTTTTGGCAACCAACGCCATAATCAGCGTTGTTTAGTCGACCGAAGCCCGAAAAGTGTAAACTAATTGACTTATTCGAATATTCATAAAACCAAGAGTGTTGCTCTGAGGTTGAAAACAACATCAGTAACAAGTTTTCCTTCTTTTCCTCCTAAAATTACTGCAAAGCTGTGAACAAAAACTGCATTCATCTGAACATGGTGCAAATTGGATTTAGCGTGGTTTTGCAACTTAGGTACTTACGCTGATTTCATGAAATTTTACCTATATGATCTTGCATAATAATGGTTGATGTTGATATCATGATGAATCATCATATTTTTTGTATAATCTTCATCTTCTTTTATGAAGGTGGGCAACGGTATAAAATATGAAGCATTCACATAATTTGCGTTGTGATAACACGGCGAGTGACGATGACAGAATATTTTGTATATGAAAATATTATGATTTGTTTGAGTCGTATTCAATTCCAGAATTAGTTAATTTATTTTTAGCCTCGTAGAAATGCCATTTATTTGGTAACAAGTGCCAAAAATGGACACTTTACAAGACGTTCTTATCTGATGATGAATGACATAATAGTTCTGTAAAATAAGAGTAATTTGACGTGCTGTCTGCCTCACACCGCAAAACTCGCTGCGCTCGCCCCAATATTACTTCATTTTGACATTTCTTTGCAGTCTCGACACACTGAGCTGAACATCTCGTTGAGTCAATAGCATGCCCTTTGGAAAGAAAGATATTTGCATTGAAAGTCACATCTTTTGGCACCATGCTGCAATGCTATTCTTGAAGGGAACAACTTTAGCAAAGAGAAATGAAAGGCCAAAATGTGATAAATAGATAATCAAATCTTTACCAAGAAATTGAGGAGGATGGCAGCGTGTTGTTGTGCAAATAAAGTCATGACTGTCATGAGTGAGTTCGTAGGTACTTTGATAAGGGACGGACTACAGGTTACAAAAACAAAGTCGGACATTTGTGGTCTATGACGCGTTATTTACAATTTACAATACGTAGTGATACATCAACTTTTAGATAAATTGAATAATAGCAATTATTGTATTTTGTCTAGAGCGAGTTTCTACGCAGTATACTTTGTCTGTTTAAGAAAAATACTGGCTATCACTATTACTTATTATCCCTGATTGTGATCATTCAAAGAGCTGTTGTTTGATTACACAGCAATATTCAAGGTCTTGTTATGAATCTGAAGCGGCTAAACAAACGCACATAATGACTCTGATCTTTTTCTCTGTAATTTAACTAGCTGTTGATAAGCACACATTTTTACTAAAAACTAAAAGATACAAACTCATGATGATTTTTTGGAATTGAGGAAACAAATATACGAATTTCAAATGAGTATGAGGAAGTCTCTAAAAATATTATACAAAATTGGGGAATAATGAGACAAAAATGGGAACTCATTAGGAAATCACGGTGTTATTAAGGATGATTCGGAGCTGTACTCTTTTCAATATTTCAAATGTACTCGATTTCTTCACTCTCGTCAATACTTGGAGCAAATGATAAAAATCCAAAATACGTAACAAAAATGCTATTTATATATTGAAATGCTATCGAGAAAGAGGCGAGACTACATAAGCGTACAAAATACATGCTCACACAGAGTTACATTTGGAGAAGTGAGTCTCATCCATCATCTTCATTGTTATCAATAATCTCTTATTCACATTACAGCTTTTGCATTGGCTCGGTTCGCACCACTGCGATTAGCATACATAGCCGTCACCATTATCCTCCTTCGTATATTTCTTTATATTTTAGCAACACTCTATCCGATACTCATACGTCCCTAATGTTAATGTATTATCAAACATCAGTTTTCCCGTAGATATCAGCATCACCCCACCATTTCATCTACAAGGTCATGGTGGATAGATCTCTGCTATTTTTTAGCAACAACCTTTTCCCAATGTTTTCACAGTTTTGTGACGTTTCTCTTCTGATCGTGACAGTGACACGATTGTGGACGTAGTTAGCGCTTAAGCTGCGTCGAGCTGGTTCTTGGAACGGTAGTCAAAATGCAGAAGCTGAAACTTGCTGGGAATTTTCACCCAGCTGCATATAACATAACCACACGTAGATAGCTAGCATGTACTTTTATAACAAATTCATGGAAAAATGTTACCTATAGATCGGGTTAGAAAGAAAAGCCTGAATCTAGAACCTTTGGGAAAGGAAATTGATTCACAAGCTCGTTCCGTCAGTGGTGTCGCTATACATATTTGGTTGCTACAATCCGCTGCAGCTCATTCAGCTGGAAATCTTACAATATTGTCATTTCAGCTGTTTTTACTATAAAGTTGCATGCTTTCATGTCATGAGTCCATGCGAGGCGAGGGTCGTTAGCGATTTCCTTGCCATTATTCCTGAATATCATCATCCTCTCTCCTCTCAACCTCCTCCAGGAATTTGATATTATAGGCTTATTGTATTCAGCTCTAGCCAATTTTTCTTTGTAATCCATGCATTATGTATCAGCTAGCTGCTACAGATGGAATAACAAAAAACTACTTAGCTTAGTTCTCCTTGTCAGTTCTCCAACAAACACAATTCATACTCCGGGAGTGCATGGTAATGACAGCCAAACAGAACATTATCTTCAGCACAGGTGTGAGAGAATGTTGGGACTTTTATGAAGAGCATGTTTTTTATCATCAATGAACTCTAGAAGTATTAAAATCATTGACGTCCGAATCACTGTGGCTAATCCCTTGTCGACGAAAAGTGTAATAAAACGCTTATCCGAACTACCAAAAGCCAGTTTGAGGCTGTGACTGATACTGATGGAAACAACTCTTTGTTCTTTTTGTCTTCTGTAATGTAAACAGCAACTATGCCTACTTTTACATGTGAGCTCCCCATGCAAGTTCAAAGTTGTATGGGGTTTGCTGCATTTCATCAAAACACGCCATAATAGTATGAAAATCTGAGCATGCTACTCCTACAAAGAGCTACTCATATAAAAAAATATTCGAAAACGAGTAAACAGATTTCGTTGTGTGATTCATGTATTTTGGCCGCTACATCCTTGTTTCTTGCGAATTTTATTGCGCATGATGATGAAGTGATAAAGAATGAGAAAATGCCGACATGAGCGTGCAAACAAATAATGTTTATAGATGTAATACATTTTATATAAATGTAAGTATAATATCAATACGTAATGCAGTAAGCAAATTCACACAAAGCAAAGCTAAACACGTGTTTATTGCATGCACGTTTTATTATAATATTTCATTACAAACGCGGCTGGAGACACATCGATTATTAATATTTTAATTAGATCCTAAATAAACGTTCAAGTTCATCACACGAGGCGATCGGTCACTGATCTTTCCAATATATGGACGGTGCTGGAAAACCATAAATAGATTCTTGTTATAACAATGCTATCACGCCTTATCATCCTGCTACCCTTGTCGGATATGGCTTAGTTATCATTGAAAGTGATGTCGGTGTCGTGTGGTATATGTCAACAGGCTACTATCTTGTTTTAATGATATTTTTGATCAGTTACGCATTTTCCAGTTGGCATATAAGATGAGTTAATCCATTGATTTCCAGGTTAAAAATAGCTCAAGCTAAGCTCATCATGTCTACAAAAAGGAAACAAGCGCTTGAAAAGGATTTGTCTGATTGACATGAATCAATTATTATTAATGGGATGCAAAATTTGACCTTTGCGAGGAGCTTCGGATGCTTACATCATAATACTTTTTTTTACTAACGACAAGCTTCCAAGCTTGACGCTTGACCTTCAACTTGCAGAGTCTGCAGTGCAGACTTCATTAAGAAATATGAAATAACCTCGTCAAGTTCACATTTATTTGATTGTATATACATAATTGCGGATTCTACACAGGTAGTTCTGTTACCAACTGATGCAAGTTTAAAGTTTATTGACGGTATTAAAAAAATTTACCAAAATAATTGTGTCCCTATACTGCAGATGTCTGGTCTGTTGCTCATTTTGTCCTGATTTCACTGCTTAATTCCAGACACCAGTAGAGTCAAAATATTCCATGTTCAGAGCCTAGATTACATTCCATCGTCAAACAATGTGAAGATACTGGGATAAAGCACGTTTTTCAACAACCAACAATGGCCTTGATTACATGCCTGGTTTATACTCAAAGAGTAGCTTAAGTTACGCATGATTATGCATGCAGTTGTCAGTCCACATTATCTAGAGGTGGCTTACCGAGACCAGTCCCAGCAAAGCTTTTAATCTCATGTATCAAATGATCATTCATGGTCATCATCATCAGCAGCATGGAAAAAACATCTTATACATAGTCTCTTTAGCCAAAATTCATAACAAGAGAGCTGTCAATAGTTAAGGTTAATGTAAATAACATGACAAAGAAGCTTAGAGACTCTACTCTTCTTCTCGACTTTTTTTTAGGTAAGTAGACATTTTGCACAGACAAGCCAAACGACAACATTAGCTGACAGTGTGGAAGATGAGATGAGATGCGTGCAAAATTTGAAGTGAACATGTCTCACGCTTGTAAATAGCAAAACGAAAGAATATGATGCACAGCAAAAAAAAATCAGTGTGCCAACATCTATATTATTTTGATGAAAATGAAGCTCTTTTTCTTATGTTTCTCATCAGCATCCTTCTTGAGAAGTAGACTGCGTGACGTTCTCTCTTCGGAAATATTACGTACAGCTGAGTCCCAATCATGCGAAGTGCCCTAAATTATACCCAGGGATTTGAATCATCGTGTGGTCTCTCCTATACACATAATCCTGCATGACATATATATCTAAAATGACCTTTGTTATCGCTGCAGTTTTTGTCTGCTTTGTGAGCTCCGTGTGCATGATGTGATGAAAGCAGAAGATGGAGTTTGTTTTTCTTCTCTGCTTTTACAATTCCCCCAAGAATAAACCAGCTTCTCGACATTTTGTTGACAGTAAAAAATGATGGTGGCTGATTCCTATGATGGGACTGACGTACAGAATATTGTGCGATGGATGATGATAATATGACGACACACATTATGCCATGTCTTCATGGTTGGTTGATTGGTTTCAGGAGTGTCACAGCAGAAACAGAGCAGGTACATACGTATTTGGTTGTTTGCAAAGGGGCTTATAAAATGCATGAGCTTTTGCTTCAGGCATAAGATTAGCATTGGCAGGAGAGACATGAAAATATTATGATGTTGGGTTACGAGATGGTAATAAAATGACAGAAAAAGCAACACAGATTTCAATCTTTACTGTCCAAAATAGTATTAGCAATGGTATTGTCCTTTGTTGGCAGATTACACAGTATAAAAACTTGGTTATAAATGTAACGGCTGAATTACGCAGCTGTCAGGAGAGGATTATTGCAGATATTTTAAAAAACGACTCGTGTACCGTTTCAAAGTCTAAACTTTGTGGGCAAAGATTACATTTTGGTGTTTAAAAATATACACAAAATGTATCGAACATTCCTACACACACCTTCTGTGATTTGATTACAGCAACAAGGAATGTTGAAGAGAAAGGTGAATATAATATAAGCACGCCTTTCAAAACAAGAAAGCTGTTTGGATTGCATAAACCCACATAACTCAATAGACCAGACCAGATGCAGTGGATTTATAGAGTCGACCGTCAAACTGAAATGCTTAGGTTTATATATTATTATGCACGAAAACTTCATCAAATCAGCTCGTTAAAAACTCCAAGGCACGTTTGTTTATGCTATCCCACTGCAATCTGCTGATAATATTATTATAAATGAATTTAAATGTCATCCATCTAACTAATAGATATGATTTGCTTAAGCTGGAACATAAATCATCAGGAGTTTCACTAAACCTATAATTTCGGAGAGGGCTTGCATGTTGTATCAGTTAGTTAGTTCATCCTTCTTAACGT
>LJIJ01005111.1:0-12677 GCA_001718145.1 Orchesella cincta
GCAAGATCGCGGGAATTTCCTCCGTGTGTGGAGGGCAGGGGTTCGCATTTGCTTCATACTGAGCGCAATCCGTTGCCCACAGTTTCCAGAAACTCTTGACACGCTCCTTCGACATGGACATTTGGGAAAGTTTTTAAATAGACGTATGAAAAGTAGAAATATAATGAATTTTGAAAATTTAAAAATTTTTAGCAGCATAATAGAGAATTGAGGAGGCGACGCTTGCCCAAGCGGGAACTGGTTTCAGCATTCCGGCATGGTAGGACTTGGTTGATGGTGTTTATCAAGGGAATTGTTTAATTATTTTTGGAGTGCTGAGTCGAGCGCCGCTATGTGCGGTAGAGGTTGTGTTGTAGTTTTAGCATGATAGAGCTCCTCACGATTATCGGTCACGGCAGGTATATTTATACTCCTAACTCTTTGATGAGCGGTGCTTATAAACATCGTGTTTGCATAATCATCGACGGGAAATTATTAACGTTCAGTATTGTACTGTCTTGCGTTTCGCTGGTGGCCGTGAACCGATCAGACTCAAAGCAATTCGAACTAGTTTCGGGATAAATAATGGCATCTTGCTTTTTAAATCTTGTATAGGAATGCGGCAAAGATATCATTGTGGTAACGCCAGTTTGATAACCCAAGAATTTTATGCAGTCTCTGTGGACTGATGAGCGTGTTTTATACATTTTACTCTCTCTTTTTAGTAAAGACTTTTTAGTCGTTCGCCTATGAAGCTCTGATTTTGGCCGTTGGGGGAAATTTACTGGCTTTGTGCTGAGTTTACAGAAAATACGGTGTTGAATGGCTTTGCTTTAGATGTGTGAGGTTGAAGCAGTAGGTGACTGGATCTCTGTGCTCGTTAGTGCTTGTAGCGCTACCCGCTAAGTCTTGGAGATATTTCGTAAATCTAATAAGATATGTCAGTTTTAAAGCTTATGAATAGGACCGGCGGGCGACCCCCCCCGTCAACTGGGACTCTCCCAAGATGGGTCCAACCGTCGTCAAAACCGACGGCGATCGATGGCAGAAAGCTTTTTCAGATTCTTTTGCCTATTCATATAAAAACACGTTTGTATCTCTGTGTTCAGCTCTTGCAGTTTTAATATAGTATGACGAAATATTACGCTCAAACAAAAACCATCGTCAGTAATACGTGAAACATTATTTAGTTTATCTTCCAACTGTTGGTTAACTTTTAAAAATGTCTGAATCCTGTAGCTCATAAGAATATATTCGATTTAACACTAGTCATAAATTTTATCGTATTTTTGTTAATAGTTATATAAATATAATTTTCCCAGTTTTCCGAACTACGCCGTGCATGGCATTTGGCAATCAATGAGGCACATATCTATCGCTTTCTCAAGCAAGCACAAACTATGAGTTGAGTGGGTTCATGCTCAAGCTTTTTATTATGAGTTAAGTTACCCCATCTTCACAGGACTGATACTCGTCGTAAAATAACAGGCCTATTTATATATAGCTTAGCAAATGGTCTTGATGTGAAACTCATCCATCTGGCTATAAAATTCTAAAATGAATCTCTAAGCGTTGTTTTTGTTGTATATAATGAAATGAAGAATAGCCATTGTATTGATTCAATGCGGAAACAATCTCAACTTTCGCTACATGACGCTTATATTATTACTCTAAACGCAAGGACAAAACTCTGTATGCAGGTTGTGTTTTAGAATATCATCGAGGTCACGTTATACTAAAAAGACTATATTACTTTGCTTTGTGGAGATGGGAGTTTAGACACTGAATAACAACGTCCAGGTTCTCTGGAATGTCACTGTCCGGTTATATGTTAGTTTGGATTTTATCAATTGAGAGCTGTATGTTGGTTGACCATATTTTGTGGAGGAAATTCTTCTTAAAACAGTGAATCTTTTATTGCCCTGTAATATTGCTCACTTAACTATTATGTTTTTGTTTATTGAAATAAGACGACATTTTTAAAATACACGATGTGATTTTTAAATAGACTACTGATGAAGTGCAGAATAGAAATGAATGATTTGATCATGGTATGCTTTTTGATATATATATAATATGATTTATGTCATCTATTTGACTTTTGAACATGATGTATTTTCGAGAAATGCAAATTTGCTGAAAAATTATTGATTTGAATAGCTAGATTTGTGAGAATGCTAAATGAAAGATTTAAATGATTTTCTTGGGTATTCTGCAATTTGCATGTTGCTTCATCGTTTAATAACTATTCAACACTATTTTATCTGGTTTTTCTGAATTATTAAACATCCGGGAGAGTATTATTTTCTTCTCTTTTTTCCTTAGTTATCATAAAAATACGGAACTTTTAAAATTTTAGATTAACTTTATATCTGACTTTCCACTGTGTTCTTGCTAAAGCGTACGGTACTGAAGCGGATAAATCTTAATTTTTATGTCAACATCACTTCCATTTTTTGCACGTGAATTTCAGTACCGTCAAACAACGTCATCAGGCACACATGGACAATTGAACGAAGTTATCATTCCATAAATATAAAACGGTGCTCCACAAAACCTGTTTGTCTGCAAGCAAAGCTTTTAGGAATATAGTTTGTTTTGTAAACGGTGTGATATTTTTAACACATATTATGATTCACATGATTTTTTTTCTTATGTACAAAATATTCTAATCTGTACTGCATTATCTGTATTTGGTACGCATGAACTTTAGTAAAGAGATTTGTTAAAACTTCCTGTCAAGCATTCATGTAAATGAAGTTATAAGCGGCTTTCTGGTGCTGATCCCCTTGTTGTAATTAAAACAATCTTCCATTTGCAAGCGTGGCAACACAAGCTTGGGTGCACACAAGTAATAAATGTTTCTTTGATTATGATATTTATAGAATCTATTGCATGGATGGATAAACATAAAAGCTCGTATTGTTTTAATCAAAATGAGTGCAAGGACACTCTACATAATTAAGATTTTTACCAAAGAAACAATTTTTTCATGCCATTTCTGAATATACGACATTCAAGAAAGTAATATTAGCTTAAAAGGTTTATTAATATGATGATGAGCCAGTCATTCGACGTTCAAGAAATGAAAAGCTTTAAATTCCCTTTAATGCACTGCTCAACATTACTGGAAGATAAAGAAAATCAGTTATGGAAAGTTTACATCAATGATTATTAGTTTAGTAAACACCAATAGTTCTGGGTCTGCTGAAGAATTCATGTTTCACAAAATTTACAAGAAATTGTGAAAAATTTGGAAGCACTGTGTTCCTGTCCACGAATCTTGGAGTATGGTGGTATAAATTTAAAAAATGCTCAGACGTTCTATTTGGAGAAAAATGAACTGGAGATTCCTCTGCCTAAGCAATATTGTGGAAAATGATGGTAAGATTTTGATGACACCCAACATCCATGGAGTTCTGCCGAAATAGCTCAATTCTAGTTCCTAATGTATAGGATAAGTATTTATACTTATGTAATTATTTCCATTATCTGAAATGCTTCTTAAACTTCGAAAAAATAGATTTCATCTAAAATAAATTTCTATTAACATGAAATTTGTTCTACACAAAAACAGGTTTTATCGTCCAATCAAATGTTTATTTTAAATATAAAACATAACACATAACGGCTAAATAAGTCGTAGTGGAGCCAGATTTCTTTTATCGTGTGTGTTCACAAACAAAGCAAGTTTATTCGTTACAATCATTGATAAAAAGATCAACGAACTGTAATCGTCGTCACTAGGCTTGTATAGATAAAACCCGACAATTCAAGACGTAGCAATGTACATTTAGCGGAGTAATTGTGAATAAAAGTGAAATCTTGCAATAGATTAGGCTTTCGATAATTATCCACAATGGTTCGTTTACCAGTTTGACTCGTTCGAAGTTTATTTCAATTTTGCAATGCATTTGTTATAACCGAGTGTCGTGAACATACAGAGGCACATCCTCTTTTTTTAGGATATAAATCCTGAACTCTTGAGGTTTGAAAGAGGATGCTGCGGCACCGCCATTACGACTGTACATAGATTTTAATGCATGCAATGAAGAATGGGGTTGTGTGGTGGGCCAAGAATGATGAGACGAGTTCATGGCTTCAACATGGCTTGGCATCGGGTAGCCATATCCAACTTGCGTCCGTGCCTTCCACTACTCGATGTTTTGAGTTGTGTCTTTGCCAGTGGCAGTCAGGAAGTTCACAACTGGACTGGAAATTATAGTATTTTTCTGTGGTCACTTTATGTGTTGTCTTGTTTCATTAATTGGCTTGTGGTCATCTCAAGTGTCTTGAGGTTCTTTGGATAGTTTTGTGGTTATTTTTTTGGGTGGTGCCATAGATGGTAAGTTTCCAGCTCAGGTTTAATTTTTGGGTTTGGTTCGGGTATTTGTTTTTTACGCAGACTTTTCATGAAGTAGTATAACGAATAGAGGTACGGATAGCTATACTTATACATAGAACACGGTCAATACTGCAAAAATGCATCCAGAAAAAGGTTCAGAATGTTATTCATCCTATTCAACGCAGAATAAGACTCAAAACATGTACCAGACTCCTGGAAAGTAGCTGAAATGATCATGATTGCTAAACCGGGAAAAGACCTATCCAACTAAGCTCATATCGTCCGATATCACTACTCCCAATAATGTCAAAGCTGTTTGAAAAACTAATTACTAAAAAGATTGACGCCAATAATTGAAGAAAAAAAGCTGATACCGAACCATCAATTTGGTTTCCGGAGAAAGCATTCTACAATTGAACAAGTACACAAATAACAGGCAATATTGAAGAAGCTATACAAAAAGGAGAAGTTTGCTCTGCTATCTTCCTCGATGTAGCCAAGCATTTGACAAAGTATGGCACAAAAGGACTATTATATAAACTAAACAAAATACTACCATCACATCTAGTCCAACTACTAGAATCATACATCACAGGACGAATGTTCCGTGTAAGACAAGGAGAGGCTTACTCGGATCTGAAACCAATCAAAGCTGGAGTACCACAGGGCTCGGTCCTTGGACCAATCCTATACGTGCTCTTCACCTATGACTTACCTGAAATTCCAGGTGTGACTAGTGCTACTTTTGCTGATGATACAGCAAACTTAGCAGTAGCAAAAACAGTGGAAGAATCAACTACTAAGCTAAAAAAATCATCAGATGCAATTTCTGAATGGACTAAAAAATGGAGAATAAAACTAAATGACTCCAAAGCCATACATATAAATTTCACGAACAAAAGAATTAAAAATGCCCCAAAACTTGTAATGAACGGCACTTCGGTTCCTCATCACAAACTCTGCAAAATATCTTGGCATGAACCTGGATGTCAAGTTAAAATGGAATGAACACATCAAAATCAAGATTGCTGAAATGCGATAAAATACAGACAGCTATACTGGCTTATGGGAAGAAACTCAAAGTATAGTATACAACAAAAATTATATAATACAGGTGCTCAAACCAATATGGGCATATGGCATACAACTGTGGGGATGTGCAGCCCAAAGCCACATAAAAAAATACAACGTTTCCAAAAAAGGTTCTACGTAATGCAGTTAATGCACGTGGTAATAAGGAATACGGATCTACACAAAGACTTAAACGTGCCCTTGGTTCATGAAGTCATACCTCAACATGCTCTGAAACATCAGAGAAAACTACAATACATACCAATGATGAAGCAACCAACTACTCATCATCGACAACAGACAAAAGATTAAAAAGAAAACACCATTTGACCTAATTTAATCAATTATACATACTCTCTACAAATTATAAGAAGCACTGGCTGATTATAATACCATAATAATGTACGTATCATTTAAAATTGATAGTTGTCTTTCTGACCAGTCCAATAATAATGAACTTCTACCTGAGGGTAGGGTTTTAGAAAAAAAAAAAAAAAAGATTTTCCTTATTGCAGGAGATAGTGTGAGAGGATTTTTCCCGAAGCCAGGGAATTAGAGAGGGATACCATTTGGGGAGAACCTCGGTCAAAACTTAGCACGCTACTGAGGGGTGTCAGTCAGTTTTCCTCCTGTGGTTCGAGAAGCTATTGGTGGAATCCATTTTTTTCTGTTGTTCTGGATAGGGTTGTGAGGATGATGTTTTATTTCGTAGTGTTTTTATCTTCTTCAGAATCCGGAGGAGATTTTGTGTTCATTGAAGTTCTAGGTGGGGATGCACGCAAGAAAGAGAGATGTGAGGCCGGAGGGGGCTGACGCGTAGTGGTTTGAGGTTTGTAGGTAATTAGCCTCACAGATTGGGGATTATTAATTTGAGTAGAGATTGGGATGTGTAGCGGAGAGTAATTTTTTTTATTTTGTGTTCTCGGTTGAATAGCCTCCTCCTCCTGGGGTGAAAGGAGACTTGTGGTCCTTTTAATTTTTGGGGAGTTGGTTTTCACTTGTGAGAATCGCAAGTAGCTTCACTATCTGTGTATACGTTCGGAGGAATTCAGTTTCAAGCGATCAGTTAGTTCTCCTCCTGTCTACCTCCTCGCCTCAGTCATCTGAGTCACGGCTCCCACCTCCATAGTGCGAACGAGGGAAGTCGTCCACTGCATGAGCTAATCTAAGGTTGATATTTATCATACTTACTTTTGTTATCAGTGTGTGTATTGAGTCTCGTTTCACAACTGAGCAATATTGGGGGTCATTCAGAAACGGCTACAGTCAATCAACGAGATTGCCTCAAGTCTTTTTGAGGTTCTTCGGCTTCGGGGGTTACTACATTCTTGTAATCAACGCTTTCCGTAAGGGTACATTGAATTGAGGTGGACATATTGGGGAGACATTTTTGGTCATAGATCATGAACAGTTAGTAACGGCTTTATAGAAAGACTCATTCATTTGATAGCGTGTAGTTTTTTCGGGTATTATAGTATGATAAGCAAACAATTAGTTGTAAGGTAAAAAATACGACGTAGTACGTTGATGTAGGATTAAGTAGTAAGTCTATACATTTATGCTCGTTTTTCTTGGGTTATTCATTGTATGTTTTCTTTCCGAAAGACTAATCCATTAGTGTTTTACATTATCAAAAGCTTATTGTGTATTCATATATTAATTATGTTCTGGCTGAGTATATTTTCGTATTCATTTCATTAATTCCGAAATCCATCATTTTAACTAAAATCATTTAACCATTAAAGGAAAAGGGGGCAATTATAAGACTTCATTTGTGAGAGGAGGGCATTGCGCAGGATCATTACTAGCTTCACCATCCCTACCCGAACTGCAGTAGCTTATCAGAATGGTAATATCATAAAGCTATGTTGGACATTTTGAACATTAAATCATGACTTTGACCCTGTTTCGAAACCTCTGATTTGAATTTGCAATGCATATTCATCATCAGTGGACGAAAACCCTCCCGATGGTGTATAAAAAGCTATATGTGACGCTTATCAATTGTTGCGTTTATCTTTTGACCTTGTTCCGGTTTTCCAGATAACCCATCTACGACTTCATCCTCCGCTTTGACCTAAGCTATCGATTGGGCAATCAGAATTTCAAAAAGTCAAACGGTTCGAAAGTTATCGTGTTGACAGACAGACGACAGACATACGCAATAAGTCTTCTTAATATTACCCAAAGCTACATAAAAATCAGCCATCAACATCACCACTATGTATATAGTTAGCAAACACTTGATAAAACACCAGCATTATTTGATGAATGGAATGGAATAATCTCTAGCCTCTGAAGCTGATAAACGAAGATTATCATAAATATGTAATGTGAAGCCAAGCCAACTGATCACTACCGGGATGTGGAGGAAGTTTTGCAGTAGTAGTATTCAAGTGTTTATTTCATCAGTATAAAGTGTGTTATTCAGATTAAATTTTAAACATTTTTCAAAATGGAAGACTGGCAGAAAGAACTAATTGTTAAAAATATGGATAAGTTAATTGAGCTGACGACTTGCAAAGTTCTTCTAATTAGCAGGTTTGAAGCGCGTGGTGTTTTAACCGAAGAATTGGTACGAAAAATTAAAAAATCTTCTCATTTATAATTTGCACATATTTTAAATTTAAATTTTCTCACTTCACAGAGCTTGCTAGTTAACACAAGGGCACAACAGGCTTTGAAATTTTATAAAATCCTGGTAACGCGAGAAAACAGTTTTGGGATTTTAATAGAGGCACTGCGGGAAACCAAACAATCCGGCGCAGTTTCTGTTCTTGAGTCAAAAAAGCGAAAATTCATTGAGCTTGATGATGTCAATTCACTTTTATATGACGAGAAATGTGACTTAGGAAAAGGGAGCAGCGGCACAGTTGTATTCAAGGGTCAATTTGGGAACCGAGACGTGGCTGTAAAGCGGATGCATTCTGAAGTAGCCAGAGAAAAGGCTATAATAAAGAGATTGAAATCTTGAAAATTGTGACAGCCATGAAAAACATTGTTTCGCTACTTTTGCCACCAAAGTTCTTTGGTGAAAAGTAGGCGAACAAATGTTTTCCAATGGCTGTCACAATTTTTCAAGATTTCATCTCTTTAAAATTATAGCCTTTTCTCTGGCTACTTCAGAAGCATCCGCTTATACAGCCAGCGTCTCACAGCCACGTGTGGAGCAATACTTATTTTTGTAGCACTGAGATTCGTGACTTTTGTGTGTTCAATTGACATATAGTACGAACAGTGTACAAAATTTTGTGCTGATTGTTCAGAACTTTGTGATATGAACGCTGGCGGAATGGATAAAATTAGCCAAACCATTTACATTAACTCCACTGAAAGTAATTAAAGACAAGTACACGTCAGACTAGAATGGCTCCACGAGGCCAACAGCATTGTGCACAGGGATGCTGAAGGCCAAGAAAATATTTTTGATAGTTGGGAGAACTAGTGCTGCGGAGAAAAATGGGATGTGAAACGTTGAAACGTTCGTTTCGTTTTATGTTCACTTTTGTTTGCGCGGAAAATCATGACGAAACGGATGAAAACGAAAACGGAAATAAACGTTTCACCTAGGAAACAAAACAGAAAAATAAACGTTTAAACCGTTTATTTTTTGTTTTTGGGAGAAACAAAATTACGCACAAAAATATGGCATTATGTTTTATATTTTAGCGTTTTGTATGCGCCTAAAAACGCTCATGTTCTTTAATACTCATTGCAAAAAACTGCCATCAAGAAGATATTGTTATTATGCAAATGATTTTTCTTGTCGTTTGCCTCAGCACACAAAGCACATCAAAGTTTACCAGTTTGGTTTTACGGGTTTCATGCAGTGTGTATCTAATCATTCAGTACTGATCAACTGACTAAGGTTGTGTAAACAAAAGCATATGAAACATGAGCAGATGGAGTGAAACACTCTGGTTGAAGTTGAAAAGGCATTAATGGCGACGGCAATAGACAAGCTAGTTCCAAGTTTTGTTACTAGCTAAAAGTTGTCATATTAAGCGATACATGACGCACTTAAAAATACGTTTCGAATTTTGTTCGTTCGTTTTTCAAAGGTAAACGAAACGAAACAATTCACGACGAACAAAAACGTAAACAAAAAATATTGAAGCGCGTTTTCACTCTGAAAACGAAACGAAAGTTTTGTTTACGAAACGTTTAAAACCCGCCAGCACTAGGGAGAACTAAGCGAGTTAAAAATACGGCAGCTTTGGTCATAGTAGAGAAAGTTTTGGATGGTAAGGGTTTTGGTGTCAAGCATTGAAGCTGGGAACGGAAGGCCTGGTTGCCCCGGAAGTACTTGAACAAATCATTTCAAATATTGAGGAAAAGTACATATTTGTAAGTAGTAAAACTGTAGACATTACGTCATGATTGATAAATTAATGATAATTTTTTAAAAAAAACTGTATTATGCCTATAATTGTTTTTACAGACATTCGCTTCCCGATCAGTTCGCGTTAGGATGCCTTTATTACTATGTTATTACTGATGGTAAACATCCTTTGGTGATGCTGTGAGCCGGGCTTGGCAACATCTGGCTGGTAGATGTATGATTGATCCAAAGCAGTTTCACATGGTTTGTGTTCAGAACCTAATATTTATTGAGCATGATGCTGTTCAAGGATCCAAGGCAAGACCTTATATGTTCAGCTTAACTGACATGTCCCTTATTTTGGCTGACGGATCGTCGTCACATGTTTTTACAAGAAATGCTGGTTTCTGATACAGAAATATTGAAAGAATCGTGTGTAAAATTTAAAGGGAAAACTCCCTGCTATTTTGACCACTTATATGAGTTAAAAGTACTGGGGTCACTTAAAAATAGCATAATCGTGCACACAAATGTAAGATGTTTTCTTCCCTTTGCTTTGTAATTGCATGACCTTCAGCGTAGGAATTCCATTTAGTGATTGAGGCATTGCAATTCAAAAGCTGTCTGAAGCGCTCTACAATCATAACCGTCTCATCCCATCGGCTTGCTAAACTGTTTGAAGTATTAAAAACTGTCCATTTCAAAAATTAAGATTGAGTTGAAACGATGGCTAGGAAGACTTTTTTGGAAATGAAAGTGTTCCTTTTAAACAATATTTCACAAAGTTCGAAGTTGCTATGCTTTGGCAAAGTGTAAAACGATTTCTCTTTTATATCCCAAATTTTTCTAATTTTAAAAACTTTTCCTACGTTGTCCAACTCAAATCTTAATTTTTGAAAATGGACCAGTTTTTAATACTTCAAACAGTTTAGCAAGCCGGTGGGATGAGACGGTTATGATTGTAGAGCGCTTCAGACAGCTTTTGAATTGCAATGCCTCATCACTAAATGGAATTCCTACGCTGAAGGTCATGCAATACAAAAAAGCAAAGGGAAGATAACACCCTATATATTTGTGTTACGATTATGCTATTTTTAAATGCTACTACTTTTAACTCATATGCGTGGTCAAAATAGCAGGAATTTTTCCCTTTAAATTTTTCACACGCTTCTTTCAATATTTCTATATCAGAAGCCAGCATTTCTTGTAAAAACATGTGACGACGATCCGTCAGCCAAAATAAGGGACATGACAGTAAAGCTGAACATGAAGGTCTTGCCTTTGGATCCTTGAACAGCATCAGGTCAATAAATATTAGAATCTGAACACAACCATGTGAAACTGCTTCGGGGTCAATCATACATCTACCAGACAAGATGTTGCCAGCCCGGCTCACAGCATCACCAAAGGGATGTTTACCATCAGTAATAACATAGTAATAAAGGCATCCTAAGGCGAACTGATCGGAAGCGAATGTCTGTAAAAACAATTAATAACCAAATACAGTTTTTTGTTAAAAAATTGTCATTAAATTTATCAATCATGACGTAATGTCTGCAGCTTTTAATACTTACAAATATATACTTTTCCTCAATATTTGAAATGATTTGTTCAAGTACTTCCGGAGCAACCCAGCCTTCCGTCCCAGCTTCAACGCTTGACACAAAACCCTTACCATCCAAAACTTTTCTACTTAGACCAAAATCCGATATTTTAACTCGCTTAGTTCTCCCAACTATTAAAATATTTTCTGGCTTCAGATCCCTGTGCACAATGCTGTGCTCGTGGAGCCATTCTAGTCCGACTGTAAACTTGTCTTAATACTTTCAGTGAGTTATGTAAATGGATTTGGTAATTATCCATTCCGCCAGCGTCATATCACAAAGTTCTAGAAACAATCAGCACAAAATTTTGTACAACTGTCGTACTATATGCAATTGAACACACAAAAGTCACAATCTCAGGCTAACAAAAATAAGTATGCTCCACACGTGGCTGTGAGACCGTGGCTGTAAAGCGGATGCATTCTGAAGTAGCCAGAGAAAAGGCTATAATTAAAGAGATTGAAATCTTGAAAAATTGTGACAGCCATGAAACATTGTTCGCTACGTTTTCCCCAAAGAAACTTTGGTGGAAAAGTAGCGGAACAATGTTTCATGGCGTCACAATTTTTCAAGATTTCAATCTCTTTAATTATAGCCTTTCTCTGGCTACTTCAGAATGCATCCGCTTTACAGCCACGTCTCGTTCCCAAAGTTGACGCCTTGAATTACAACTGTGCCCGCTGCTCCCTTTTCCTGAGGCAGCAATTTCTCGTCATATAAAAAGTGAATTGTCATCATCAAGCTCAATGAATTTTTTGCTTTTTTGACTCAAGAACAGAAACTGCGCCGGATTGTTTTGTTTCCCGCAGTGCCTCTATTAAAATCCCAAAACTGTTTCTCGGCGTTACCAGGATTTTATAAAATTTCGAAGCCTGTTGTGCCCAGAGATGTAAAAAATCCATGGATAATGATAATAATGGAGAAATAGATAATAATGGCTAAAATGGAAAATATGGATAATATACATTATGTGTACTAAATACACGTGGATATTATACCCTAAATGGATAATATACCTTAAAGTTAATACATACCAATGGGAGATATGTATATCCTTAAGTGTCCATAAGCATACGGATGTTTATGCATATCTTCATTAAGTTATAAGTTACAGTACAGATCCCTCCTGACTCATAATACATGCGGACCCCCCTGGATCAGATGCATAGTAGTCAAAAACAAAGAAAAATACATTCAATAAAGCGGGGCTCTCCTAATTGCATGTACGGCATAGGTGCCCACTATACTCAAAGTGGGATACAAGCCAGATTCGCTTATAGCTCAGGAGAGACTCTGTACCGTTGGTTGCCAGTTTTGAAATTTTTACTTTTATTTATGGATGACAAGTCGACACAGT
>LJIJ01005112.1:0-12677 GCA_001718145.1 Orchesella cincta
CAAAATATGCATGATAATAGAAGTATCTATACGTATTTGCCTGTTGTACCGTAGGCTACAGTAGCAGTACATGTGTGAAAATGTTTGGTCAAAGTAATCTCGAAATGGGATGAGTGTGGATAAACAACTTTGTTGTAGTATGGTTTCTATAATGCTCAAGTTGTACGGATGATCCCTCGTTTGTTGAAATTTTTCCCAGTCGCCTTTCACAGCGGTTCAAACCGATAGGGTCTGCTTGGAAACGACCTTTTGCGTTATATGGTTCAGACATATCAAAATCTCATCACACTTGATGTTAGATATTATGCAGAACGCCGTTCCTCATGTATTGCTTTTTTAGATGAAGTCTATAATTCAAACCGTTTCGCCGTCCTTGCATTTTTAAGCTAAAGACATGCAGTGTGATTCCATATCAGTCTTCAACTGACTGCCATTTGGAACCAAGGTTTCCAAATTGAAACAACGTGCGCAGCACGTGTTAGACAGTTTGTTTTGTCTTTCAAAAATAAATAAATCAATTGTACTGACTCTCGCTTGCTTAACTATATGAGTAGTTTCAGGTAGTTTTTTTTAATGTTTTGCAAAATTTTAATACGCCCATTTTATCAACATATAAAAATGCCATTTGAAAAAGGTATGTACCGAAAACTAGCATAAAAACATAAAACTGAAATACAAATTTAGACCGTCGAGACATTGCTCAGTTGAAGTTGAAATCCATGCTAAGTTTGACGTATAATTTCGAGTAGAATTAGAAAGCAAGCTTTAAGATCATATATATTTTCTGGAAAATTGAAACGTCAGTTTTGAAATGCCAACTCAGCTAACACTTCAGCCTTTAAAATCCACGCAAGCTGGAACACTCGCCTCTACAACTGTCGTATTTTACTGGGACGATGTGTGCAAACCTGGAAACAAGAGCCAAAATAGGCGACGTCTCCTACCATACTACGTTTTTAATTATTTTTTCGTAAACGTTTTTTCTCGTTGGTATCCTAATTTTTGGGTTTCACACAACCTTATATGCTCCGGAAGCAGTGCCGTTTGGCAAATGGGATCGTGTTTGCTCTCATCACAATAACAATTCCCTACCAATTGTGGTGGATTATATATTGCTCCGCTTTAGTGGTGAAATACTTCTCATTGTCAACTGGATAGGTGAAGAATTGGACACTCATTTCAAAATTGAGCATAATCAGCAATGGAAGTATGGCAACCTCGGAATATTACTTTCAGGGTAGGTTTTTAATGGAACTAAAAGGTAATGCCGCTTTATTAGAAAGTAAGATAATGAATTTGTGAACTTATAGAATTTTCAATACCCGCAATGGAGAGGTGTTGATGCAATAGGACTACTTTTGATCTTTTAGCGAAATAAACTTTCAAAACACATCCCTTCTCGTCCCCATTTTACTTGTTTGGGGTGACTGGGATCCAATCCATTTTATGCTAACACTTGTTCCTCACAACACACTTTAGGATGGCCAGATTATACATCGTACGTTTGGAAGGTAAAATGATTCGTTTTGGAATAATGTTTCTATGGAGCCAAGCTATCGTTTTCAACGTGAGAATCATGAATATAATTGGATTACAGGTTTTATTTTCGCGATCCTTAAGCTTCTGAAGCGATTCGCGGTTTGAGCTCAACTTCGTGTTACACAGTTGTACAAACAAACTTTACATAACTGGAAATATGGCTTGAGAGAGCGATAAATGTGTTTTTCTCGATCTTGCTTGGAGTTGGTTTTATGATAATTGTCATTGGAGTAAATGTATCAATTATTGGCTACAAATTAGTTAGTATCCCAATGGCAACTGTGGCAGCGATGTTCCCTTGTTGGAATGTTTGGATCTGTTGTTAGCTTCGTTGTGGGTTGCTCTTGGGTTGACATCAGTCAGCAAATATTGTATTCTTGGCGATGGAACATTGTGGAAAAAGCAAACAAAAAGTATATGAAAAGACAAATAAAATGTTGCAGAAGATTGGCATTGGTGGCGAGTGGCATTGGTATTTTAGACGATACAATAAAAAATACGTTTTCTATATCAGATTTGACATACACGGCGAATCTATTACTTGCAACAAGTAATTTAGTTTAGGCATTTTCCTGAAATAATTTGTTAGAATAGAATTTAATACATTGTAATGTAATCAATAAATTCATTTGTAACACATGAATGAATAAAAAATTATACGTGGAAATGTGGAAAAATATTTTGTATATCGATGGCTTTAAATAAGAACCACGTATCTTCATTTTTCCTGTAAGCAAAAAACCCGGGTCTAACATATAGGCCGGAATAAAAAACACGTAAGTTGGTCTTGTTCGGAATACAAAAACCAAGTAAGGTCACCTGATGACCAAAAACGGTGCATGAAAACAAGATGCAAATACTGAAGAAGTACCAGCTTATTAAAGTTACTTTGCCAATATTTCAAAACGTTACAACTAATTAATAGGGTTGGACATTTACAGCATCTTTCTACTCCCAAATATACTGTGCTCAAAATTTGACAAAGGCAAGCACAAGCACAGTTATTATTTGAAAAAAGAAATGCGGATAAAACACAACTACAACGTTATCTTCTATGGACAGCGCTTTTGCGGATAATTCCGGCTCGGCCATTGTAGACAATACGGTATTAATCCACGTATCTATTCGCAACTTGCATTCCTTCTAAATATGAATCAATCCAGATTGTATAATAGACGCGCACCACCAACGGAAATTTCCACAGTAGTTCTCACAGTAGCAAAAGTATCCGAATTTTGAAAGAGTATCTCGTATGGTCTTTTGCTTGCTTCCTTAGAATCTTTACTTATTTGTTTTATTTTCAACCCAAATTCCAATTGCTTTACGTTCGTACCTGTGTCCACAAACACGTCTTTTTGACATTTAGACATTTTGTCTACGTAGTATTTCAGATTAGACATAGGCTTAACAACGACTCTCGTTTGTGCAGTTTTTACAAACGTAGAAAGTGTTTTCTGTGCTACAGCTATTGAATAGTTTACTTGTTTACGTCGGAAAACATTTATTTAGCCTGACCGAAGTAGAAATTAAGATATTCCTTTTCGCATTTTTCGCTTGAAATATATTGCATTATGACTTCCCATGGCATACCTGGAAGACAAAAAACTGAACTTTTTAATAGAATTTATATGGGAATTAAAGTGGATAAGTAAAATTTATTAGGTAAGCTTTCGCAATATACTTATTCCTTCGTCAGACCAGTAATAATAGACTTTTTGCTAAAAATTCCTCAAATGTTTCCAACTTTTTCGAAGGTAACGGAGAGGTCAGTGTGTCATATTATTTTTTCTTGGTAGTTGTACGTAAGAATTAGTCCTGCAAGGATCCAGGAACCTGTTACCCATCGACATTTATTAATGTCCGTCGACTGTCCAGAAGAATCTTGATCAAAGGCATTTTCGCACATAGTTGAAGACTTGCCCCGAAGCTTTCATGTAAAGCCAAATAAGGCTACTTATGAGCAATCCACACGCAATGGCTATCAAGTTGATAAGTCGTAGCGCCAACGTATCTGCAAACGACAAGCAACCTTTTTCGGAACAAAAACGGAGAGCGCAATAACAAACTCAATTGTATTGAAACGTAATGCAACAAGTGTAGGGTTTATAGTAAATTCCCAGGTTGCAAATAAATAATCATTATCATCGGTATAAGGAACAATCGATTGGCTCGGAAACAGCATTCTAATCAAAATTGGGTCAACTTCGTATGATGGAGCTTATTGTAATGTGGTCTGAATTTTTGTTTAAATACGCACTGGAAATTTGGCCTTTTCTTTCTTTCACCTTTGTAAGGTTTTTTTTTCGTTTCTGGTTTTTCCCTTACTCACAGCTTCCAAATATATTATTTAATTATTGAATTTGACGATAACGTACTCATGTAAATACGGACACCCTTTAGTTTGTAAGTCTTATATGGACACGGCCGAACAGTTCTGTACAGTAACAAAGTCTGCAATAAAACTCAACGATAATAATAATAATTAAGTTTACTATATTTTAGCTCAACTCCAATTTCAGTACTCTGTCATATTTTTTAAAAGTATTTTATTGCCTACCTTGTGCTCAAAGTGTGTACATAAATGCAATCGAACTCGAGAGAGAAACCAAGACTGACGAAGAATGTCGAATAAAATTTTTACACAACCCAAAATGAGGCTTGTATAATAATGTATTTCTGGGATTCGAATAATTTAGTAGCTCACGACATGCAGTAAATCAATATGTGGATATGTATTTATCACAACATTTAATACAAGAAAGGCAACTATGATTAGGTTATACTTTTGTTGCACTTTTTGCTAGCCCTTACACGGCGAACAATACGAAGCTATTCTCACAATAATGATGGATTAAATTAGGTTTTAGCATTAGTAAGCACTGACCGAAAAGACACAGAAAGTATAGACAACCCTTTTCGTATTCCCAAGTTGAACAGTTTTGCAGAAGCCAAGCATATCCAGGATTACTCCGAATATTTCTTTCTCGATCAATTGAGCGTGACCACTTCCTGTCAGACTATTCTGTCTTGTCCTAACTACTGAGATACCCTACACTTTATACAAATTATCGATTACAATGTTAAATATTTTTATGATGTTTTCCATGACTGGGTTTTAGTTTAAATGAAACACACATGTTTTTTCACATATACATTCTACATTTGCTAAAAAAAATTACTAAAAAGTGACAATTTGCAGGCAAAAATATTCAACAGAGATTCCTGTGATTCTTCCATTTAACGGTTCCTACATGAATCTGTTTACAAAGCGCAAAAAACATGTTTTAAACACATCTTATATCAGCTCTAAATATACAAACTCTGGCTAACTTAACATGTATAATATAGAAGAGATATCTTTGATGCCAGCAAGTGACCAGGGCCGCTTCATCGATCGCACTAAACATTTACACTATACCTGCAATGTTAAGCTTTTGAAAAACAATGTTTTACTTGGGAAAGGTTTCCACAATTCCTGACGTGTAAAAGTCGACTATCATGTTTTCCATGGTTGATGTTTCAGAATGCATTGCGATTGAGGTGGTTACAGAAGATATTAAACACTTCAGAGCTTCACAGAAAAAGACCAACAACTACAAAAAAAATTTCAGCGAGACATTATACACGTGAAAGCCAACACCTTTTCACGTAGGACGTCTGGACGGCTTTGAAAATCCGACCCCCATACGAAGTGCCGGCTGTAGTTATCACAAGCCTAAAGCTTTAAACTAAAGTCTGAAATCCACGGAACTTTTTTTTCTGGCTACTACAAATAGGAAAAATAATTAAATAAGTAGTAATTTAAAGATATCTCTTCAAAATTTTAGAAAAAAGCTACGCATGTTGATTGTTTACTTGAAGTTAACAATTCCATTGTACGAGAAATCTATAAAATTTAAGCCAAGGCACAGCTCTATTTCTCCGCCCATTCATGACGGAATATCTTGTAACAAGATGTAACAAAGCTCCAGATGTGGTTTTAGAGATGAGCTACAATAAAAAAGGGGGCGTTTGGTCAATTGGCTTCAGCATGGAGGAGATAATACGTGGCTTCTTTCTGTTTCCTGGACAAAATCAGATGGACAGTGGGTTGAATTGAAAAACTGGGAACTCCAAATCAAGATTTCGTTGAAAGGATTCCCCGTCGTTATACTAAACTTTATGTTGAAAGTCGGCAAAGCTATAAGAGCTGGGACAGACTTTTTCCGGATGTCTTTTTTCCCAAACCCAATTTGAAACATCCTATGTTTACAGGTGTGAATACTTTTAATAGAATTTTAAACAAGCAATGTATTTCTTGGGTTAGATTAGGATTGTTTGTATTTTTCTATGGTTTTGAAGCTGGAAATGGTCGTGATCTTTTGTCAAAAATGTTGGCGATTGATCCTGAACAAAAGATTTCTGTTGATGAAGCGCTGAAGCATCACTACATTATTTTGTGGGATGAGGCAAGGCATTTGTTGAGCAAACATCAGATGTTATTTTGTGTGTAAAATACCCAAAAACAAAAGAACAAAGAAAAATGATTCTGTTGAAAATGTCGCCCAAATTCTGGGGGCCTGCCGTGAGCCTTTGCGTTATCTTCGCCCAAGCGGACTCCCTTGGGAAGAGGAAACCGAAGCTGATGAGGTATTTTATTCTATTCTATCATTTTAAAAAACACGAGAAAAAAACTATTTTAGAATGACTAATTAATTTTAAAAATGTGTTTTGTTCATTGAAGTGTGTTCAACCTAATCCCAGCGTGCATGCAGTGTATGAACTAGAACAAGAACGAAGTATGTAACAATGAAAAGAAATGATCTGGGCACACACACACAGTATCAAAACGATTACGGTCAGATACAGGAACAACAAGGTCAATGTCAATTCTTACCACAAACTTTTCTATTGTAAGCTCATTTATAGCCTGAATAATAGATAGAAAAGATTCATTTCGAAACTAGTGTAGCTTTACAATGAACTGTTAGCGGGTGACAGCATTTGTGGCTAAATTCTATAATAAACGTGTTGCATAAAACTCCTTTTTAAAGTTTTCACAAGACAGAATTTGTATGCATACTTTTGTAATAAAATAATAAATAGAAGCTTTTACATTCGGTGAAAGTACACTATACCAATAAAATCTACGTTCTTCTCAGTTTTGTTTTATGTGAACTGCATTCTAATTGACGCAAATTCGAGTACTTTAAGTTTTAAAATATATCTTAAAGCTAATTTACATGCCGAGACAAGCAGAGAAGAAAAAAGGTTTGAGAGAAAGTTGAGTGTTTAGATGATAAACCTATATTTTCATTTCAATATACAGCTGTATGTCAGCTACCAATAAACAATTTATTGTTACGTTGTATTTATGGTTCAACCACACCAATATGAATATTTCTCATTTATGTTCACAGACACCTATTTACAATATTTTGCATGAGTAAAAATGAATGTTTGAAAAATACATGAGATGCATATTATAGAAACATTAAGCATCCTGTCATTTCAATATTCATTTTGTGTTCATGTACACTTTCATTCACAAAATCGAGTAAATGGAAGAATCGCATTCAGATTTTATATCCTGCAATAGTTTAATGAAACCAATATATTTAATGTTTATTTGTTAACACATGTAACACCATCACGACGTTCAAGTCTTTATTGTAAAATTTTATTAGAATTTACCTCCAGCATCATAATTCATCAGCATTGACCCAGTTTCCAAACAGCGTGAGAAATAGTATGATGATGAAATTTTGAAGTTTATCAGCTAAAAACGAGCTTATCTGTAGCTGCATTCGGCAAGCAATCAAGCATCTTGTCAATGACTCACATCTTCATTATAATTAGCAGCTGTGTAAGTTTTGTTCCTGTAAGTAATACAGGAGTGTTTGGAGAGTAGTGTAACATGTCATCGTAATTTTAAATTTTAAACCCTCAAATTAAGCGAAGCTCAAAGATAACGTTATCAGTCTAAGCTCATAATCATAGTAGCAGAGTTGTAAACTAGATAAACCACAAATTAGATTAGTAACGCTTTTGAGCTCAGTCATTTAGAATTGAAAATTAGTTCACTAAATGTTGTACTGTAAATTTATGTACCAGTTTATTTGACGAATTTTCACATAAAGTATAGAATGGCAATCAGTTGAACTGTTCAAAAACAAAATTTTATGAGGCCAAATATGCTATATAAATATGTGCCTAAAACCGGCAAAATATTGGTCAAATAGTGGTTTAAAATCGTTTAAAATTGGCCACAAGAGACACAAAATCGGAATATTTTGTGTCAAAAGTGACTTCATTACGCTTTTATTCGATGAAAGATCAATATTAAAGTGACTATTGAATTTAAAATTTAAAACACATAGAATCATTTTAATCTAAATATACGACTGAATTCGAAATGTTCTTTAAAGTTAAATTCAATAGCAAGCTGCAGAGTCGAAATATGTGGCTAATAGCAATTGACCTACATTCAATTACAAACACCAAAATAGTTATAACTAGAAGAGAAAGGTGTATGTAAAACACAACTACAATGTTATCATCTATTGCTAAAGCTTTTACTGATGAAGCGAGCTCCGTATTGGCAGCTAACACAGTTGCATTCCAAGTGTCTATTCGAAACTTCCACTCTTTCCACAAGTGAATCAACCCAGATTGCACCAAAGACATATACCGTTGATTAAAATAGATCGGTGGTTTTTCCAGTCCCTCAGTACTCCAATATTGAAACAATGTTCCAAATGATCTTTTACTTGTTGCAATACTAGAATCACTAATTTGCCTTATTTTCAACTCAAAACGCAGTTTGTTCACAAAAACCCGGGTGTCTACAAAAACGTCATTTTCACATTGTGATATTTTGTCAATGTAGTATTCTAAAGTTACCATGGGTACAACTTCAGCTGCAGTGTGTGGAGTTTTGACAAACGTGGAAAGTGCTCTCATTGCCTCACGTGTAGACAAATTCACTTGTTTTCTTATGTACATTTCAGAAAATGTTAATGTTGTTGGACTAAATGTAGACTCCAAAAACGACGTAAGCTCTTCTTCTGGTTCAATTAAAATATCATTCAAAAGTGTCCGAAAATACTCAAACTGTAATTGTGGAAGTGAATAAACAGTCAAGTTATTGCTAAATATTTCCTTAAAAATTTCCAGTTTCTTAAGTGGAAGAGGAGATGTGAGTTGATCAATGTTGTTCCCTTGATAATTGTTGCTAAGAAACATTCCTGCAAGAACCCAAGCTCCAGCTATCCATCGACACTTATTAATGTATGATGTTCCCTGCCCTAGAAGTATTTTAAAAAATCGAAAACTCGCAAATAATTGATTCCACCGTGTTTTCGGGCTTGTGTAAAGCCAAATCTGCATGGTTGCTAGCAATGCACCAGCAATAGCTATCCAGGTTGCTAGATCAAAGGCACTAATATATCCCATTAATGACAACAATCCCTGTTCTGAAAATGGAGCACAAGTTATAAATTCTATTGAATCGTAACGTGTTGAAACTAATGTGGGATCAGCAGTATACTTAAAATATACAAAACCTTCTATATGAATTTTGGAATTGTCATACGGAACGATGGATTTGTTTGTAAACACCATTCCCAATAAAATAGGCTCGACATCGTACCCTGCCATTTTCCATTGACGAATAGAACTGTTAATTAGTATTTCAGGATAAAATTTACCGACAAACACAACTACGCGTTGATCACACAACAGGCGGATACGTTCCATGGAGTCGTGAGTTGCAGTTTGGCTTTTTAAATGCAATACCTGAGTCATCAAATGAGTGTTTGATTTTAGACATTTTTTAAGCTTCTCAGGTTGATGCACGTATGGTGTACAGACTCTTCTGAGCTCTATATAATCATTGTCACGTAAACTACAGGTTAAGGCTGCGGTTTGAGTTACTTTATAAACATTATAACCAGCTTTAGGTTTAAAAAATTTAACAAAAAAAATTAGCTTGGTGGGATGCAGGAAAGACTGGTCAATTTTTCCGACCCTATACAAAAAATGAGTCTTTGCCAAGTATTTGCTTTCAATTAGAGTCAAAATGTTTGTGTCTACCGTAATGTAAAATGTGCAGCATCTTAGAAAACGACGATTTTTATAGTCACTCGATAATCATATATGGTTTGAAGGTGTTAGTGGCAACGATTTCGCCAATTCGCATTTGGACTGGATTTACATAGAGTTGGACAAAGCAATTTAGTCTGTGTGGTGGCAGACTGTTGAAACGAAACCCGTTCTTAGAATTGTTTATGTACTCGTTATTATTGCAAAAGAGATAATCCTGATCTGATATTTTCAATTTTTGATTGGCTTTATACAGGTTTTGCGACAATACAGTGGGCATTTGTAGTGGTTCTACGATGTAAAATCCTTGATAGCCCTAAAACGAGAAATATACGTAACACTTTATGTAATTTGTGGCAAAGATTCGGATCGAGTTTGTTTACTTACCTTGAAACGATTCAGAATGATGTGCACTAAGCAATCGTTGAAGATATCTAGAGTGGATTCAAAGTCAATGTTTCGAAATACTTGGGTCGAAGGAAATAGCAGATGCAGCATAAATGGTAACACAATAATCTTCTTTACAGGCAACGGAGCATGTGAGTGGTCAATATTATTGCCTTGGTATTATATGTAGAAAAAGTCGCTGCAAGAAACCAACCACCAGTTATCGCCAACGACATTTATGTATTGAGGATGTCGATTGTCCCAGGAGTATCTTTTGAAAAATTGGTAGCGAAGGCAATCAAATAATTGGTGCGTTTTTGTTGTTTGTTAATGTAAAGCCACAGTAAAACTGCTGAATTAGCAAATCCAAATGCAAATTGCATATCCAGGCTGCAACTGTCGAATGCACTAAAGTTATCCCATTAGTGACAACAATCCCTTTTCTAAGAAAGGTGCACAGGTAATAAATTCAATGGTTTCGTACCGCATGGAACTAAATGTGGGATAACTGTGTGACTCACAAATTAGCAGAGCGTTTGTAGTCGTCTCCAAAGGGGAACAGGAACGTTGCTAAACAATTGCACGAGGATTTTGTATACCATTCCAAATAAAATAGGTTTCAACATCGTACGCCTGCTGACTTTCGCATTCCAGCGACAATGTAACTGTTACTTGATATTTCGGAAATAAATATCAACCTATATAACTGACTTACCCGTTTGCGAGCAACGCGCAGACGCGCCGTTCTAAATGATTCCGAATTTTAAGTTAAGCTACTAAACTGCAGTACTTCTTTCATCAAATGGGTATACGATTTCAGACAGTTTTTAAGCTCATTAGGTTGTTTTCGGTAATTTTTACATCGAATTTCGATGATCAAGTAAGTGACTTCCTCCAAAATGCAGATGAGCGCAGAAGTTTGATAAACTTTATAGGCATTATAACCTACCTTCAGTTTAAAATATTTAATCCAAAAAATTAGCTTGGTGGGATTGATAAATTTCTGATGAACATTTTCCACTTTATAAAAATTATGTATTTTGGTCAAATATTTATTTTCGAGGATGACTAAATGTGTCTCCACCGAAATGAAAAATATGCAGCATCTTAATAGACGAAACTTCATCACTCCATAGTCAACCCGATAATCATATATCGGATTGAAAGTATTTCTGGGCAGTTGAACGGCGTTAACACCAATTAATGGCATTGTTGCAGCTGCCACAAGGTCAGACTTAACAAAATTTGGACAAAACATGTTCTGCTTGTGTCGTGGGCAAAGTGTCGAACATAAAGCCGTTTTGAGACTGGTTTACGCTATCGTCTATTTTGCAAATGAGATAGTCTAATCATGTGGTCTGATCCTTCTTTATATCGGTGTTGTGATAAAATAACCGGTTTCTGTAGCGGATCTACGATAAAAAACCTGTACTTCCCCTAAGCAATTCAGAAAAACGATGCTTTATTAGTATAAAGTCATTTTTACAAACAAATTGTATTACTTACCTCGAAACGGTTGAGAATTATGTGCACTAAACAATCCTGGAACATATTTAAACTAGATCCAAAGTTAAGTCTTCTGGAGAGCTCTTGCACACATATTGCAGATAAACAGAACTGTGACAAAATAAATAGCGCGCTGATAGACGAAGGCATTGTGTTATTAAAGACACTTTGAGTTAGCGTTAAGATATTATTCCGTGCCTTCAAACTTGCATTTTTGTAAGTCACCAAATACATAAAAATACTATAAAACCACCAAGTACCAAGCGATTGTTGTTTGTTACGTATTGTATGCGCAGAAAATATCAAAAAAAATTAAGGACCGTGCGGAGTATTGTTCCTAGGCAATGCTGTCGGCGTGAAGTCGATAAAAGCTATGTTGTGATATTTCAAGTCAAGCCTTCTCTTTTTTTGGTTTTCTATCAAACATGGTTACCGTATTGAGTATACTTAGAAAGCTCCTCGCTTCGTATAAACTAAATTGTTGTTATTGAACATTGTTAGGGATATGATATTAGCTTGGACATGACGGAATAGGCTGACAGGATGTGACCACGGTCAATCGATCGGGTACAAACAAATCTTGAGTAATACCCGCAACGCTTGGCTTCCCTCAAAACTATTTATTTTCGTATACAAAATTGTATTGCCTATACTTCATGTGTGTTTTGGATACATGTATACTCATACTGGAAAACATTCCTATCCAGCATTCTTGTTAAAATCGTTTCGTAGTCTTTATCGCGTAAAGGTTGACAAATAGAATCATATTCTGCATAACCCCATTAGTGAGCATACTTACCACGTTAGTTTGGTACTAAATGTAGAAAAACATCATAGATAATCAAATCACAAAGATATTACATTGGTCAACCGAATGTGCCAGCTACTAAATAATTTAAACCCCGTTAAAACTTCGAGCCATCGTAAAGATATACGGTCTTCATTTCAACTTGTGGGCTCCCAGATTACACAATACATACAATTTTCCTTTTGAATTGACTCGTATATACTGATGTACTCTACAGATATTCTTTACAAAAGCTCAACAGCATCTTCAAAATATTGAAAAAGTTTCATAAAAAACTGGTTTTTATTTCCAATTAAATTTTCGTCCCAACCAACCTCCGAAAAATGGAGCTTTCAATCCGCAAGCTCATTATTTT
>LJIJ01005113.1:0-12676 GCA_001718145.1 Orchesella cincta
GCGGCAAGAAACTGTTACTCTCCAATGATGGACGTGTACCAAGAATGCAGAGTCAAATTGTTGGATATCAAACAAACATTTTAGGAAATACTCCAGCACCAAATAGTAACAGCTCTCGTGCCGACGTCAAGCTACCAAGGCTAGAACTTCCCATTTTCAATGGATCATTCGACACATGGACATCATTCAAAGACTTATTTGCTGCCACCATTGACGCCAACAGCAGTCTCACCGACGCCAGAAGTTGCAGTACTGAAGTCAGCGGTGAAGGACGAACCGAATCCCTCATCCGATCGCTTCAAGTAACAGACGCCAACTATAAGGACGCGTGGGACCTCCTAAATTCCAGATACAACAATGAACGTGAAATCATCACATCTCTACTCAAGAGGTTATTTGAGCCAAAACCTCTCATAAATGAATCAGCAGTCGACCTACAGAAACTTTTAGATAATACAATGGAGTGTGTTCGAGCGCTAAGAGTTATAAAGGTTCCAGTTCATGGGATCACATTTTGTGTTTTTTACAGTGAAGAAGCTTGATAGTAATACGCGTCGCGAGTGGGCAGTGAAACTCACCGGGACCACTCACCTACTTTCAAGGAGCTAACAGAGTTCCTGAAAATCACATCCGTGGTTTGTTAGCTAGTGGAGCAAGCAGCCACAACATCAACCGGAAAGATACGCAGTCATGTTGCATCTCATCACGCTTCAACCGAGAAGTGTCAATTTGCAACGCTGATCATTATCTCTACAAATGTGAAACCTTCTGTCCAAGTCTCCAGCCGAACGGAGTACCTTGGTCAAGCAGAGTCACAGATGTTTTAATTGTTTGCGAAAGGATCATCGCATCAACAATTGCCAATCAAGTCAAAGTGTAGAAGTGTGGCACAAACATCATACTTTACTTCATGTTGATAGAGCCGTGGAGGGTCAACCCAGAGCACCACCACCTCAACCCATAGCAGCAGCTGAGAATCGCCCAGGAGTCAATTCTCATCATGCTCATTCAACTCAACATGATACACAAGTTTATTGTCAACAGCAGTTGTGAAGGTCAAGTCCAGGAGCCACGGCGATCAATACGTGCGAGTACTATTTGATTCCGGTTCTGAGGGTACCTTCATCACAGAGGAATGTGTTCGTTTGCTTGGTCTCAAGCGCCAAGCTAGCAGCATCCAGTGAAAGGAGTTTCATCTACAACGATTGGAACTACCGTGGTTTGGTTAATTGTACATTATTTTCACGATTAACCAATGATTCGTATAATATTGCAGCACACATCTTACCCAAGGTCACAGGGTACCTACCAAGATACTCTTGTTCCCCAGTATGGACTCACTTGCAAGGATTGGAGTTAGCCGATCCACAGTTCCATGAGCCGGGACCAGTAGACATTCTGCTTGGAGCAGACTACTCAGCAGCAATTATGAAGGAAGCTAAAGTCGTTGGGTCACTCAATGCACCCATCGCACAGGACAGCATGTTTGGTTGGGTTCTGACAGGAAGAGTTCCAATCGCTCATCCCATCATCCAATCACATCACACAGAAGTTGAGGTGGATACATTCTCGAGCGGTTCTGGACTGTTGAGGAACCACCCCAACAAAGCACCTCACCAAGGAGGAAAAGAATTTGAAGCAATCTATGTGCAACATGTATCTCGTGACAAGGAAGGAAGATACATAGTTCCAACTCCATTCAACGGGAAACAAACTCAGCTTGGGTCATCCAGATCTACAGCAATTCGTCGTTTCCAGCAAGTTGAGCGGAGATTAATGCGTAATGAAGATTACCACAAGCAATACAAACATTTTATGGACGAGTACCTCCAACTGGGACATATGGAGAAGATTCCAGCTGACGAGGCGAAGGAAGACGTTGGATCTACATACTATCTTCCCCACCACTTTGTTTTAAATACAAGCAGCAGTACTACAAAATTCAGAGTAGTATTTGATGGTTCAGCAGCAACCACCTCAGGTTTGTCACTAAACGATACCGTGATTGTTGGAGCAACAGTGCAGGATGACCTCTACTCCATTCTATTACGGTTCCGAGTTCACATCATCGTCATGAAGGCCGACATCACAAAAATGTACCGGCAGTTCAGACTACGGAAGGAGGATGCTGACTATCACAGAATAGTTTGGAGAGACTCCCCCACTCAACCCATTTCAGATTACAGATTGTTGACGGTGACCTATGGCACAGCAGATGCACCAGCTTTAGCAACCCGCAGCATTCAAGAGTTGGGGAAAGATTGCAAAAATACACATCCCACAGCATCACAAGTAATCACAGATGACCTTTACGTGGATGACGTGATGACTGGCACTTCTACAGCAGAAAAAGGTATTGAGTTATACAATGAACTCACTGATGCCATGGCCAGCGCAAAACTGGAGTTACGCAAATGGGCGTCAAATAACACAACCGTGTTGACAGCAATTCCCGAGGACCTCAGAGAAACCGACCCGCTCACCTTTGACAAGCAAGACGCTATCAAGGCTCTTGGTGTGCAGTGGAACCCAGCTCAAGATACATTTACGTTCAACAAGTTTAAAATGAAGCATTGTGAAATACTAACTAAACGTATTTACTCTCTGATTTAGCACGAGTCTTCGACCCATAGGTTCCTATCAGCAGTGACAATTCGGCGAAACTAATCATGCAGGATGTGGAAGTTATCAATCGGCTGGGACGATGCAGTACCTCCAGAATTCAAGCAGCAGTGGAACGAGTATTGCAGCGAACTTGAAGACATGCCCTCTCATTATCATCCCTCGGTGTATCCAACTCCAACAGCAACAACGGTATGGAGCTACCATGGATTTTGCGACGCCTCTATATACGATAACCCTCGAATGTTGGGTGTACGTATTTGGAGCTGAACCCTAACTACCCGTCAAGCGTCACAACTCCCAAAATAATCAGGCAGAAGATCCAGTTTAATTGGTTTTATCTACTTTTACTTTATTTCCGGCATTCCTAGCCTCACAATTAATCGATAGACATATTTAGGATTTTACAGACCTAAACTAACTATCGTTAACTCACTAACTTTAATTCCCCGCAGGGTTACAACAATTATGTCCCAGCTTGAGTGCGCACACTTTTAGCTTGACTTCTCTCACAATTTTCTCGACAACTTTCAACAACTAAAATCCTGTCTCTCTGCACTCTGGAGGTAGCTACTGTGCACACCACACGCCCAACTCCAGTTCGTGCATTCCACATAATATTACTCTATGATTTCACCATTATACATACATGCTTCATTTCATCCAAAATACAAACGTTCGAACACTACTCCCACCTTCTTTTACGAACTACATGGAAAGTGAGTGAAAGAACTTACTACTAAATTTCACAACTTAATCTTAACAATTTCATCATACATTTAATTACTATATCGTGAAGTAGGATTGACAACCCTTCCGCTTCGCGTAGTAACTTTCCTTTCATTTTGATCCTCATCTTGAATAACTGAAGTCTTCTCAAAGGTCTCCAGTCGATACAGTCGTTGCAAGGGTCGAGTCAGGATTCCGTGAGCTGTCTTGACTTTCACCACTCGCACCTTTCCATCTTTTCCAGGTATTTTCTCCACAATTCGTCCTAACGGCCATTCGAATCTCTTTCGGTTGCTGTCTCCAACCAAGACCAAATCGCCTACGTCAGGTTCCTTATTTTCCTCTTTCAAATTCCTCGATGTCAGGTAGCCCAAGTATTCCTTCCGGAAACGGGATTGTAGGGATGTCTTGAGGTCCTGAATCTTCTTATATCCACCAGCATAGAACCTTTCTCCAAATTCCATGCCCTCTGGAAACATCACAGGTAAGTCCCTCATAAACATAGCTGGAGTCAGCGCTCGCAAGTCCTCTGAATCCGCTGTCACAGTCGTAAGGGGTCGGTCATTTATAACTTGTTGCACAGCAGCCAAACAAGTTCTCATCTCATCATAAGTAGTCTTGGCTCGTCCAAGAATCTTCCTCAGTATTTCTTTCACGCTTCTGACCAAACGCTCCCACCATCCTCCCCACCACGGTGCTGAGGGAGGGATGAAGATCCACTGGATACGTTTAGCTCCACTTTTCTTCATTATTGATTCCCAATCCAATTTCTTCATCAAATTTACAGCTCCCAGAAAGTTTGTACCATTGTCTGAGTAGACAGTCTGGGGCCTTCCAACAGTATTGATGAACCTTTCCAGAGAGAGCAAGAAAGCTTCTGTGCTCAAGGAGTCCACCAAGTCCAAATGTACACATCGATAGGTCGCGCATGTATACAACACAATCCATGATTTCTTTCCGCCTTTCATATATAACGGTCCAGCCAAATCCACACCAGTTGTCTGGAATGCTGCTACCGTGTCATCTATTCTTTTAGCAGGTAAAGGAGCAGGATCGCAATCCATCTTTGAAGCTCTATACCGCCTACACTTCAGACATTTATGGATGATCTTCTTCACGTAACTTCGTCCGTGGATCACCCAGTATTTTTCTCTCAACTTATTTAGAACATGTTGGGTCCCAATGTGACAGCAATCTTCATGTACGTGTCGCACCAACTGTTCCACCAACAAATCATCTTTAGGCAACAAAACAGGAAACTTGAAGCTCGGGGTATCATCTTTGTACAGCAATCGAGTCTTCAAGCGCCATAGGCCATCCTCATATTTTTCCACAATAAAGCCTTTGACATCTGGTTTCTCTCCAAAATGTCTTTGCTGGATCCCATAGATCAGATCTCTTTCACCCAACAAAATCTCTTCAGGAGAAAGCGGTGAAAGTTCCTCAATATTTTTCATATTTAACAAGGTTCGTTTAGAACAATGTTTCCTTTTGCTGTTGTTGATAAATCTTCTCATCCAGGCGGCCACACGGACATTCGTCTGGTAACGAGAGAAACGAGGACAACTTCCTTCCAACACAACACAGCTACTCACAGTTTTCTTCTTTTCAGCCAGGATCTCATCTTCATTCACAATGCAAGATGTTGTTGGCCATTCTTCATGAGGGAGTCTGAGCCAGACAGGGCCCTCCCACCATGAGGTTTCACATAATTCTTGGGGCGTACATCCACGAGAAGGTAAATCTGCAGGGTTTACACAACCTGGAACGTGCCTCCAATCTTCTTTCCTTGTCAACTTGACAATTTCTCTAACCCTATTTCCAACAAATGTGCCCCAATCTTCATCACGGCGGATCCAAGCCACACAGGTCGTTGAATCACTCCAAAAGTAAAGGGGGTCCTTCCAATCCAATGCTTCCTTTATCGTGTGGGCTAGTCTAGCTCCAATGACACACGCAAGAAGTTCCAATCTCGGTATCGTTACCTTCTTATTTGTTTTCTCCAGCGGTGCTACTCTGCTCTTTGCCATCAAAAGTTGTACAGAGACACCGGATTTATCCTCAATTCTCACAAATGCTACCACTGCATAGGCTTTCTGACTAGCATCACAAAACACGTGGAGCTCCAATTTACTTTCTTCATTGTTATGTGGGCGAAAGGCGAATCTCGGAACTTGAATTCTGCACAAGCTATCCAATCCGCTCAACCAAGTAAGGAATAGTTTCTTCTCAACATCATCCCATGGCTCGTCCCACTTCTTCTTTTTCTGCCATCCAACTTGAAGTAACATCTTTGGAGGCAAAAGCGCTGGACAGGTGAATCCAATAGGGTCGTACACTTGCGCCACAATTGATAACACCTTCCTACTCGTTATATCTTCCAGATCCATATTGTGTAGTCCTTTGGGCATCTTGATTGCAAGGGTATCCATTTTCTTGTTCCATGCCAAGCCCAATACACTAGTCACTTCGCTTTCCATTTTCTCATCAATATTCGATTCCCACTGCCGGAGTACCATCTGTGCTTTCAGCAGGAGGTTGATCGATTCTTCTCTAAATTTTCTGTACTCATCAACACTATCAAATGATGAAATACAGTTATCCACGTATAAACTCTTCATAAGTAGCTCCGCCGTCATACCACCTTCTTTTCCGAGATGATAATCCAGTACAGCAGCTAGTATAAATGGACTGCACGTCATGCCAAATACTACACGGCAATGACGATATTCCATTATCACTTTCTCTTTCTCTTTCCACCACAAAAACTTCTGACAGTTACGATCATTCCGGTCCACGTCAATGGTCTGAAAAGCCTTGCGGATATCCGAAATTACTCCAATCTTTTTTCTTCTAAATTTCAATAGCAAACTTGGGATGAGTTCCAGCAAGTTTGGTCCAGTTTCCAAACACATATTCAATGAGGGATTCTTTCCAACTCTGCATGAGGCGTCAAACACGGGACGAACCGGAGTTGTTTGACTTTCCAACTTTATTACTGGGCGGTGTGGCAAAAAATGTCCAATCTTTTCCTCCTGCTCAGGTACAACTTCAATAATTTTCTCTTCTAGCCAAGACTTGAATATCTGGTCATAACAGTCATATTCTTCTTGGGTCCTCATTCTTCCTGTCATATTCTTCAATCTCTTAATGGCCACTTCGTAATTACTAGGGATGCTGACTTCTTCAGCAATCCACGGCAGCTTTGCGATGTATCGGCCAGTCTCATCTCTTTTCAAATTTTCTTGGAACTCTTGCTTCACTCTGGCATCCCGTTCCAAATCATTTTCCTTGCTAGCCGAGTCTTTGATTCCAACGGCTTCGAGGTCCCATAACTTGCTCAATTCTCCACAAAAGTAGCTCTGGATAACAGATGTGGAGTTCCCTTTTTCTCTTGGTACTGGTCCGGATAAAGTCCATCCAAATATGGTTTGTACAGCGTACATTCCGTCCTGAACATGAATCCGGTTCCCAGATCTAAAACTCTCATAATAGTCACTGCCTATTAGCACATCAATCTCACTGCATGATGAACTATTCTGACAGTCTGACAACACAATATTTTTCTTCTTCAGCTCCGCAATCCAAGGGCCAAATGGAACCTTTGGAGTAGGACAACCGATTTTACTTCGCTCACGAACCAAAACTTTCACTGGTTTACTCAATGGAGAAAGTGCACTCAGCAACACCTCATGATGATTAACAGTCTCGTAATCCGTCATGGCTCCAGTCATCAATACAATTCTTGACTCCTCCGTCGCTACAGGCCTGCTCATCACGAGATTTGCTACTCGTTTTGTGATGTAGCTGCGCTGACTGGCGTCATCAAACAGGAGTCGTATTTTCATCTCTTTCCCAGACACTGGGTTTTGTACCTTTACAAGCACGGTCTTCAGTAGTACGTCATCTTGACATTGTACTCCAAGATTACTTGCTGTGGTATTTCCGCTTTCTCTATTTACTTCATAGTTTTCAGGAACATGCCCATTGGCTCCATTTCCTGTGCCCACGCTGAAGACTGGTCCTGATGACACAAATCCTCTACACATTATGGTGCAGTGGGGTCCTCCACATTGTTTACATGTAGCCGCTGCTCTGCAATCCGTGGCGCGATGACCTCGAACCAGACACCGGAAGCAAGCACGACTTTCTTTTATCATCCTTTCTTTTTCTTCCAAATTTAAACTCTTCGCTTTATAGCATCCTCTGCTCGCGTGGTTATCCTTTCCACAAAAGATACAGGGATGACGCTCTCGAACATTCTGTGCTGACAATCCTGCAGCAGTTGGAATGTCGTCCATATTTTCTTTCAACTTTTCTTTCTTCTTTTTACCCAAATGTCCAGTTTGGTTTGTTGTCGTCGCCACTGGTGCTGTTGACTCAAACTGGAATCCTTGTTGAACCTGATCACGTTTCATCTCACGCTTTGATTCTTCTTTTAGGAACTGCAGCAGGTAATCCAGCTGACTCTTGGCTGGGTCCTCCTCAGATCCGTCCTTTTCATACAATGAACATCTTTGCCATGCCATGAAAACTTCCTTGTCCAAACATGACTCCACAATAGGATGAAGGAACCGTCCCATCTCTTCGGTTGTAACCTTCAACGTCCCAAGTGCCCGTATGTCAGTCTCTATCTTATCATAGAGAGTTGACAATGGCGTTTTTTCCTCTGATGTGGCATTCTTCACAACAATTTGAAGAAGCTCCCTTATATAATGTGGTATCAGCAAGTCTTCTTGTCCAAAACGATCTTGAAGAGCCTGAACCACTTCCGGATAATTTTCAGCCGTCATCGGGAAGCTGTCCACGAGTTGCTTAGCCCGAGTCCCCGGCACCATCGATTGCGAGAGATAACTAAACTTATCAACCTCATGTAATTCTTTGTCGTTGTGGATCTTAGAAAACTGGGCCCACCAGCCTAACCACTCTGACAATTTCCCACTAAACTTTTTCAATTGGATCTTCGGCAGCTTATACTGCTTGGCTGTCGATGATCTTCCCATATTTACTGAAACTACTGATGATTCTGGACTTACGGAAGTTCGAATCGGCTTCAGCTTCATCTCCAATTTATTCATCATTGTGCCTACTTGTATTTGGTAAGACTCAGTCTTCTCCATTTCGGCATCCAATTCTGTTTCTTGATCTTCATCAAATATCTCATCTGGATTTATGGCTTGTTCCAAAAGCTTCATCCGGATTTTCTCATCTAAATCCTTCAACCTGGAGTTATTGTCCGTTAATTGCTGAAGGTGAGCAGCTACAACTGCTTCATCCATTACGTCCTTTTTGACATCCTTTATGGCATCAGACAGGGCACGAATCTTATTGGTAAGATGTCGTCGCAGGGCTGATCGCTCTTTCTTCAATGTGGCTAAATCCATTTTGGTTGTTATCTTCTCTTGAGACTCAACAACACTCACACTTTGCTCCTTTCAGCGGTCAAATTTCGGTCCTTCAATATCGGTGTCGATAATCACTGATAACGGATCCGTCTTCAATCCACAAACTGGTCTTCTTATCCTGGCAGGGTCGCCAAAAATATACGATAACCCTCGAATGTTGGGTGTACGTATTTGGAGCTGAACCCTAACTACCCGTCAAGCGTCACAACTCCCAAAATAATCAGGCAGAAGATCCAGTTTAATTGGTTTTATCACTTTTACTTTATTTCCGGCATTCCTAGCCCAGGGCCCCCCCCCCCCCGCCTCACAATTAATCGATAGACATAAATTAGGATTTTACAGACCTAAATTAACTATCGTTAACTCACTAACTTTAATTCCCCACAGGGTTACACAATTATGTCCCAGCCGTTGAGTGCGCACACTTTTAGCTTGACTTCTCTCTCACAATTTTCTCGACAACTTTCAACAACTAAAATCCTGTCTCTCTGCACTCTGGAGGTAGCTAATGTGCACACCACACGCCAACTCCAGTTCGTGCATTCCACATATATTATCTCTATGATTTCACCATGTATACATACAGTGTTTCATTTCATCCAAAATACACAACGTTCGAACAGTTAGCTCAGGTATAAGTGGCGTTCTACGCCGCAATAAAATTCAATAGTTTTTTGTCATCATTCCAAGCAAGTATCCCGATAGGTATGATCATCAATCATTCTTATTAAAGTATAGGTCCCAGGCTTCATCTGATTTATGTTCGCGCCTCCTCCATCTGGGCTACCATTATGTTTTTCAGACGTCTTCACGGTCAATTTTCTTCGAAGAGGAAAGTGTATACTCAAAATCGACCCCCTTCATAATCAGATTTATATTTCACTGTGACTTGTCGTTCCAACCGCACCGTGTGAATAAAAATGGAACTTGTTTTTGTCAGCACAGCACGTTTTAAATTCTGTGTTTTTGAAAATGATTTTCTCGCCCTAAAGTACTTCCCATGCTTTTTGGAAGGGTTTCTCAAGTGGTTTAGTGACACTTTTCCAACACTTGAAGCATTCGCTTTTCTCAAAACCGGCGTTGAAACTCATTTTTCAAATTAGCACTGATTAAATCTATTTTCGTTTGGAAAGCGTAAGTTCAGAAACTGGTACAAAATATAATATATTCACGACTGAAACAAAGCTAAGTTCGAAAATCTAGGCACAAAATACTAAAGAAAGTTCCAGAAGGACAATAATTCAGTTTATAATTTATTCGCGATGAAAGAATTTCGGTACTCGACATGAAACAACGAGTTCAATAATATTTGAAAGATACAACACCCAAGACCAACAACACACCGAACCACCTAAGACACTAAATCAACGAAAACATGGCATGCATATGCGCTCAGTCCCCGATGACACGAGTGCATCATTCACTTCATTGTCTCATTCATATACAAGCTTATATACAAAGAACTGAATAAAAAGTTTTCACGCCTTTGGCCTTTGGTGGCTCGCCTCTCATCGTGCTTCCCACGACACCGCGCCGAGGTTTTTAGGTATTACTAACCATACTAAACATGAATGATTATACAATTTACTTACTAACGATTAGTTTTTTTTTTTTTTTTGTTTTTTTTTTTGTTAGTTATTGATTTTGTTTTTTATAAGATACACAATAGCTTTTATCAAACCCAAATCAATATCATAGTCTTTGTTTGCTAAGGGTCTCATGATACCCAAGTAGCATTTCACGTAAAGACCTTTTTACGTCGGATTTGTCCTACATCCCCTCCAACATCTATCGCGACATATTAGTTGACGGCACTAAAATACTTCGTTTTGAGGGGCAGGTAGCTTATCGGCAAAAGAATAGTTTTTACTGCTTTGCACAACTCATTTAAGGATTGCCATGGTTGAATGATTTCTGAGTGTGTTTGCTTGTTGCTTGTTTGCTATTGATGATATCGATTGATGCGTTAGCAGCCAATTGAATCTAGATGATGGGTTATGCTGTGCTCATGCTCATTACATTCGCATTAGAGAGATGGTAGCTGAGGTTTGAACGAAATGTGATACGTTTCTTACAAATATCTCGAGTTTTGAAGTCCCTTTTAACACTTGACTGAGATAGTAAACTGATTAGATGTGAATAATGTGAAGCAAAACCGGTTCTCGAGCCTCCATTTAACAAGGAGGCGTTTTGATGGTGTAATGGTTAGGCATTGGTGCCTTCCAAGCAGCTAGATCCGCGTTCAATTCTCGGTCAATCGCAGCCTAAATTTTTTGAAACTTTTCATAACAATGCCAGGAATTTGAATCATTGGAGTGCTAAACCACTAAGTTATGTAGCTATATAAGGCCTTGCTTGGGACTTCCGTGTTTTCTGAAGAATAGCTACAAAAGATATGAATGGAAAGGATGGCTTATGTTTTCGCAGAAGTGAAACCCTTGACTGATACTATTCAATGAATATGATCACAATCATTCAATTAATATCAAAACATTTTTCTGGGAAACTAACCTGCGAAGAGTTCCAGATAATTGATGTTTGACAGAATAATTTTATATGATGAACTTGTACCTACGCCTTTATCATAGTAAACCTTAATGTGTAGTTTTATAGGGCTACTACACCTTTTCATTACGCATCAGCTTCACCCCTAAATACTAAAATGTGCCATAATTTACTACATACACACTACATACACTCTATCTGCGTCTAATTATTGCACTGCAGACGTCACCAAAGCATCGTAGGAAGGCAGGTTCATTAAAAAATCACTCGTCCACAATTCAACGGTCAGAATGCATTTAAGTTATATGAGTAGCTTGATCTGTTTTAGACTGCCATTATAGAGCGATATGTAAAGTTCTTTAACTTTCTGAAATGAACAATTGTCACGATGCCCCATAAGAAAAAAAATGTTGTATTGATGTCTCTTTAAAATAACTGCAAACGAAAACGAACATTTGAAACGTGATTGCAGCTGCTAAATCCAGTAAAACACGATAAAAATGAAAGAAAATGGAAATACGCAGAAGAAGGTACGAATAAAAAGGACATTTCCTAAAGCTTTAACTGAGTTCCTGCAACAAGGAAGAGGAAATACTCCGAACCGAGTTGTTAAAACCAAACAAATAACTCATACAGACGAAATCAAGCACCGGGTAAACCTCATGTCATACTTAAGAGTTCGTGAGTAAAAGGGCCCTTTTTAATCCTTTAGGTGGGTCATAGCACAAGTGTGTTGCGGTTCATGGGATTTCCGGAAAATGAATCGGAAAATTATAGATATGCTTTTTTTGGGGGCTTTTCCACAGCACTTCTATCACTTTTCTGACTCCTTACTAAAATCTTGGGCAGTTTTCAAATTACCGACATCATTCAGACTCACAACTGTTAGCAGAAATCACTACAATGCTATTAACGATTTACAACCATGTATCTGACTCATAAAACGACAAGCCGTAAAATGGAAACAAAGTTTTTATCAAGTTTTGCATTGGTCTTTGTTCTGGTTGCAACTGTGTTCTTTTCTGCTTCGGGAATGCTTCTAAGAATCGAATACAGCTTAGCATTGGTAAGTTAATTTTAAAAACAATTTGGAAATCGTGGTGTTTGTGTTCAATATTGAGTGTTAAAACGTACTTCCTTTTTTGTTCCAGAAGAAGGGGCCACCGATCCAGTCCCAATTTTCCTAGATTGGATGCTGGCCTTCATTGACTAAACCCGACGGCAGCTCGATACATTCTCGGATATCCAATTGGGTGGATATCTCTGGCTCATCTGTTCCTTCAGCATCTGCATCGAGCTTCCTCTGGTGGAATGTAAGTGAAACGTTCTGAAATCTTTAGCATGAGCAGCAAATACTGGTGATTCAAATCCCAAGTTCGTATCTACTAACTTCAATTCCAATCTCCATAATAATC
>LJIJ01005114.1:0-12674 GCA_001718145.1 Orchesella cincta
GCCGCCAGAATTCATCCGTAAAATATTCCATGTCATCGGGCTGTTTTACAAATCGGGCCAAGGAAGAAATAGCAAAAGCAGTTGTGAATCATACCATTTTTATGTATTGTCTTCAATATTCTTGTTAATCCCTTTAGGAAGCTTTCGGTGTTGTGACTCCGGGTTTTGGGGAGGTAATTGTAGGGTTTTGGGATAAATTTATAATCGGGTTTTGGTACAGAAGATCTAGTATGTGAGAGTAGTGGGCTTCATAAAGTAAAGACCGAATGATAGAGCTAGGGTCAAAAAAGCCGAAATGAATGGAGAGATGAATAAAAGATGGGAGGGTCGGAACTTCCTGGGAGTAAAAAATGCCGTAAGACTCAAAACATAAATAGGTGGAGTGATGAGTATACCTGGGTCACTCGTTAACAGTAATTCTTTAAACCGTTTGGGGAAAGTAACATGTCTGTCATCACCGAAAACGGCCGTTTTAGAACTCATGTATCAGTAAACGTGTGTTTTGGAGCCATACCGTGTTTACTAACAGAGCTCCCGTGTAATGAGATCTTTTGTTTTACCCCTATTATTGCGAAATATTTGAAGGGTTTTTATGAGCCTACCCCTATGGCCCAATGATGATGGTAGGTCGGGGCCGTGTCCGAGGTCAATGGTAACTTGACTATCAATTGACATTCATGAAGTTGGGAAATTAGTCCAGTTCTTGACTAACAATGACGTTCATGAGTAGGGAAAGAAGTCCTTGTTTCTTGGACATACATGGAGCATACCATGGAGTCAGGATGCCATTGGTTAAATGGCAAAAACCTTAATGGTAAAATATATAATTATTTGTTTATAATAACCATCAACAACTCTAACAATTCGAATGTATCCGGGATATTTGAACTACTTAAAACCGTGGTGTGAACAAGGTTCTTTATCTCAAAAAATTATGCCCACTCCATAAGCGCCGGGAAGGAAAACTAGGACAGATGTCCTGGGAAATGAAAGAAACACAGGTGGTTTACCTAGCATGGACAAATTGTACCAACTTGGACAGGACCCTTTTCCACTTTACTCCTCTCTACTTTCATATGCCCCAATTTCTAAATCAAATTGTAAGATTTTCCGCGAACACCGATGACCTCCATCGGTCTGGCTTGAAAACAGGCTTGCTAACTATGTTTGCCCAACCGTCCCTTTGACCCAACATATCGCAGTTTTCCCCATTCTCCATCATCATTTCCGTTTGGCGATATATTATTTGACTATCAAATCTTGTAAAGAAAGTGTAACGTGGCTCCTTAATAAACAACAACGGAACTAGTATTCCCAGGTTTTCCTCTCTCCGGGACTATATTAAGTTGTTACATAGTACACAATTGGGAAAGTCATTTGAAGCTAACAAAGGAGCAAAGTAAAGAGTATTGTCTTATTAGCATGGCAAGAAGGGGGTTTTGGGGTTCAAGAAAGGAAACAAACCCCCCACCGATTCTCAGCGTAAAATACTTTGGAGAAGCCAAAATTGTCATCTAGGGTGAACAAATTTCCCCCTTTTTTTCCAAATCGTGGTCAAAGCAAGAACATCAGGAAATTGAATATGGGTTCTAGGTACACAAAAGTTTGCCCAGCCCGTCCACGCAAAACCAAGACCGCATTTGCGACTGGACATTAGAATATATGATGTCCACATTCTTGAGCTTCGCTCTGGCCGTTGGACCCACGAATTATGGAAGAAGTGGGTTTTCCCATAATGAAACGATTTGTGTGACTTCTCCAATAGGTATTTTAGCGGGGGAACCCCGCTGCGAAATCGTGGGTTTGTTTCCTTTTTGACTCAACCTCTTGCCATGCAAATTAGAGACAATACTCTTACTTTGCTCTTTGGTAGCTTCAAATGACTTCCAATTGTGTACGTGTAACAACTAATATAGTCGGAGAGAGAAAACCTGGAAACTAGTTCCGTTTGTTGTTTATTAAGGAGCACGTACACTTTCTTTACAAGATGATATCAAATAATATATCGCAAAGGAAATGAGATGAGAATGGAAAACTGATCATGTTGTCAAAGGACGGGTTGCAACCTAGTAGCAAGCTGTTTTCAAGCAGAATGGAGTATCGTTGCGAAAATTTACAAGTATTTAAGTAATTGGATATGAAAGTAGAGAGAGTAAAGTGGAAAAAGGTCTGTCAAGTTGTACAATTTGTCATGTAGGTAAAACCACTGTGTTCTTCATTTCAGCGAATCTGGCCTAGTTTTCTTCCGCTATGATTGATAATTTTGAGAAAGAACCTTGTTCACACACGTTTTAAGGTAGTTAAATATCCATACATCAATGTAGATTTGTTGATGGTTAATTATAACAATAATTATATATTTTACATTTAAGTTTTGCATTTAACCGAATGGATCCTGACTCCATGTATGTCATGTAGTCCAAGAAACAAGACCTTCTTCCGCGACTCCATGAACGTCATGTAGTCCAAGAAACTGGACTAATTTCCCAACTTCATGAATGTCATGTAGTCCAAGTTACCTTATCGAACGCCCGACTACATCATATTCATGTAGTCATAAAAACTTCAAATATTTCAAGAATAGTAAAACAAAAGATATTACAGAGCTCTGTTAGTGAAACAGTATGGCTCAAAACACATTTATGATAATGATTTAAAGGGGGTTTTCGTGATGAGAGTATTTTACTTTCCCAACGTTTAAATAAATTACTGTTAACGAGTGACAGTATACTCATACTCCACTATAGTTTCGCTTACGATTTTTTATCAGAGATCTCGACCTCCATCTTCATTCATCCTCATTCATTTGGCCTTTTTGACCCTAGCTCTTCATTCGTCTTTACTTATGAAGCCATATTCACATATAGATTTCGTACAAAACATTATAAAATTATCCCAAAACTAAATATCAAACGAGAAACACGAAACTTCCTAAAGATTAACAAGAAATGAAGAAATACATAAAAATGTATGATTAACTGCTTTTATTCTTCATTGCAGTTGTAAAAAGCGATTGAATGAATATTTTACGAGAATTCTGTGTCAACCTCATAAGCCTAAGCTTTTAACTCGTCTTCATTCAATTGGTGAACAGTAGTACGGCTCTTCATTCGCTCTTCACCAAACCTTAACCTCTTCAAGTGAATGAAGAGTTGTGATTCCTATTTGTTATGTATGTTTGAATTACGTGTTCGATTCGACTACTGTTTTAGGATTTATTTTGTAGGATAAATTCCATCAAAAGTTCTGGCGTGCAGTAGTTTGAGTTGTAGATTTCGAATTTTCTAAAAATATATGTCACTGCATATTTACGTTGAATATTTGTAAAATTATTTAAAGGAAAGCTGTTTTATGGCAATCCCTGCTATTTTACAATTGAAAAAATTAAAAACAAAATTTGGGCAGTTGGGATATTCTACCTGAAGTCAAAGTCGGTACTTGTTAGAGAGTATATTGAAATTTCTTTGGTACTTGAAGACTATTACATGGATACTAACATGGGCATTGGAAACCATTTTTGAGTCGTCCTCTTGGGCGTTCAGAGTAGGTTTACGTACACGAAGACAGGGCCATTCGGTTAAAGATTAAACGAGTAAAAAGCTAAAAAGGACGAGACAGCCGCGTTGTAAGCTCCTAGATTTCACATGTCAAAAACAATCCAAAACCAGGGCTGTGTGAATCAAAGCTAATATTACCTAGAATGCGGTTATTTTAAACCAATAAGTTCCCTCAGTAAATAAGCTTCAAGCGTGGGCAGCCGTTCTCACTCTTTTTGAAATTATCCGTCTCCAATAGTTTACAGACTCATTCGAATCTTCAATAAGTTAAATCACACGAGCCAATCACCGATAACTATCCTTTTTTTGCGAAGATGCTTAGGAATGGAAAGGTCAATGACTCTACAACTTGAGCCATAGACTGGCAGTCTGTTCACAATAGCTCGCATTAGGTCTATCCTAAATTGGACTCCTTTTATTACAAATTGAATTCCAAATGGATTTCCTTAAACTGTCTGCTCGACAGCATTACGGAGAGTTTTTTGCCATTTTATTACTCATTCCTGTTATAAATATGTGAAAATAAATTCTACTCTCTCCATTTTCAAATGGTCCACAGTGCTGTCAGCAACCTGTCAACTTTGCTGGAAACTTGTCCAATATTATAATTGCAAACATCCTTATTTTTTACCATTAAAGTTTGAACGAAAAATTTCTTTAAAATGTTGACAGCAGTCACCATTCCACTTTGCGCTATTTTTGTGCTCCTTAGTTCTGGAAAGAGCATGATTCTTGCTGATCTCTGCAATGTCCTTATTTGCTGCCTCTTTTACAGCAGTGGATTCCAACTTGGACTCATACTCAAACTGTATTTTATTCTTCTCTACCTAATGACATTTTTGGCTCTCTTGTTACACGGAACTGAACTTGCGTACCCGGTTACTGCCTCTATTGTCACGCTTTTGTTGGTTATCATATTAAACAGTGCCTGTGGAACCTCTAGACATTGTGAGTAATACAAACATGCAATTTGGTAAGAATAACTATAATTTTCAATGACTTTATCTTAAGGACCAAGAAAATTGGCTTGAGGAGCAACTAAACGCAGCCCGCTTTTGGATGGATCTATTTGTTTTATTTGCTAGTCTGAATGGGATTTATGATTGGTGGAATTTGAACAGCACGAAGCTCTTGTTGTTGTCATCCATTTTTAGGACACTTCTGCTCAGTATTGTGTGGAAACTTACAAATGTTTGGCAGCTGCAAGAACAATTGGAATAAATTGAATTCGAAGGAATCATTATTTGTAATTTTTTGCCAATTTCACTCGAATTTAACATAATTGAAAAACATAGATAGTAGAAACTGACATTAAAAAAAACGTAAATTCTCTTGAAATAAACCTCTTAGTCAGCCTTCATTCTACATAAACAGGAATAATGTTTTTACTGTTCTTATACCTGAAAAGTAGTAAAACACGTTTTATGACTTCCAAGAACTGAAAAATAGTGTTGTTTTTCTGTTTACTAAATGTCACCTTCATGCAGAATCGTACGTATGGGGTGCTGTAAGGCTTTAGCTGTTTTTATTCACATTCACAATTAGGACGTTTTTACAAACCTGTTTTCAAAAGTGACTTCTCAGTTGGAAATTTTAGTGCAGATTTTTCACAATAATTAGTTTCCTCTACAATTTATCCGTTATAAAATGGAACATTACGAAGCGAGTTAAACAATGGCGATCATCCATTTGGTAAATATGAATAATTAATTAGTTTTGAAGAAATTCAACATTGTTTCATAAATATTTGCGATTAAAATTTGATTTTAAAAATGTTGTTAATTGCTTGCAGATTCTCGCATCAATGATGGTTTCGTCTGCTATTGCTTGGGCGTTATTTCCAGCCATCACTGAAGTTAAATACGTGTACATTCATGGAGATGGACCAATCTTCAATGGTTTTTCGAGGACAGATTTTGGGGTGGCGGCTCATCTCTCCGGCAATGCTTCTTTGCTTTTCTTTACGTGATGCGTGCTACTCTTCGTCTCATCATTGCGGCAGAAAAGGTAATTTATTTAATGGCTTAAATTAATGGTAAATATATATTGTTTTGGTAAAACCGAAACTGATTGAAATATATTGTATTTGTACTAGGTCCCTTCAGGAAGACCCAATTTAAAAAAGCTTACTCAATTGTTTAAACAGACAACACAACATTGTGAAATTGGATGTGGTGTATAATACGGCTTTCGTTGTGACAGCTTTGCTGGTGGATGTTACCATTCTAAAGGAAGTTTTTCTTGGGGAACCTGGTTTAGTTTTGGAATATGTTGTGTGTCAAGGATTACCTAATTCAAAGACTTGATGAGCTCGTTAATAAAATCAAAATGGAACGGCGAGAGTAGGTCCATGTACTGTGACGTTAGGAAGGTGCTGTAGGTCACGCCTGTAACTCGCAGGGGGAACTTTTTTCGTATTGGTTTAATAATAAATTGATTATAAAATGGTATAAAATTTTAACATTTGGTATTTAAATTCAATCCTTAGCAAACACCAGTTGAATTGACAAAAATTTGAATAAAAGTTTATTATAAAACATTCATGATTTTATTGCTACTAAATTGAAAAATTGGTATACATACCGTTCATTCTTTATTTTGCCACTTAAGATTGTATCTCAATTCCTTTGAAGGTTAACTTTTCTAAGAATGTTGAGCAAAAAGAAACTCACAAATTAAAGAAACGTGAATGCAAACTCAAATAAACTAAATAATAAACCTATATACGTATATCAGCATAATGTTTGAATTGTGGCCTTGTGATTGCATTCATGATTTCATCGGACACTTGGAAAATATTTAATCACTTCCCTGCGGGATTTGTTCCACATTGTATTACCATTTCTTTGGCTCTACAGTGTTTGCGATCAGTAGTGTTACTTTAGCAATCTTGCTATCAATTCAAACGCGGAAGCTAATGACAAAGATGTAAGTTTTGTTTTGTCTTTAATATTTTAAATTTTCTCAGTTTTTACACATCATGTAAATATTTTAATAGGTGGAGATATGGTGCAACTTGAAACTACCAAATTTTTGATCCTTGTATGGTTTTACTTGATACTTGATATTATTGAACAATGAATTCAAGGACACACACGAGGTCAAGTTTGTACTTAGACAACGTATTATCAGCTACAGTAGGCGACCATCCTTCAGTTCACTTGTTACAATCCAACATGCTAATTCATGTGCTTCGATTAGATTAAAAAACTTCTGATAGGCATCTTAAGGCGCTTCGCTTGACTTCAGACGCTCTTTGAGTAGAACTTCACGTAATCATATTTTTTGTAGTGTAGTTGGTTACAAAACCACTTGAGAGGTACCTACTCTTACATTAATTTTACTACATCAACAATGTACAATTTCACAAAGGGCTTCAGTTTTACCAAGCTGCACAGAATCAGAAGTTTTGCTCTAATCGCTGTGCTGAAAAATGCACACAAAATTACAATTTGATACGTTGTATGTGTAAATGTGGTTCGCGGCCTGTTTCGATTCCCGAATGGAGTATCCCTTAACCAACACGAGTGACGCTAGATCTAAGGGACTATAATTGAACCGTGGTTGTGATTGGCGACACAAACGTTCATATTAAACGTGAGCGTTGCAAAATGGATACGTGGGCATTTGGTTTTTCGCGAAAGGAAAAATGGGCAGGAGCTGACATTGAAATTGCGTCGGTGTTGCGAAGGATGGGCTGCCTATTTCAAGACAAGATTTGCATTCAAAACAACTGCTGAATTGACGCCAGTCATTTGGCAACTGTGGGAAGGGTGAGCGGAGGAGCACAAACGTTTTCTTAGTTATTTCCAGCATTTGACACTTGCGTGTTAGACCAAGACCTGCCACTCACGATGATGGTGTATATGTCCTTGCTATTGGTGATGATGCATGATTTACATTATCATTTTCAAATAGAGGGGCGTTACGCGTCTACTGCTTGATCTCATTAAATCCAAGGGATTTAGCCGATTAGAAGCGAAATTGATAAAACCACTCAATTTCAAATTTGACAACGGAATCACTATGAATGGAGAGGACTATGTTTATTGGTGCACTTACACCAGGGCCGCCGGACAAGAACCAGCGCATGTATTGGCGGTAGTAAGTGAAAATTTATGCAAATTGATAAAAAATAGTTTGCATGCGTTTTAACTGTTTATTGCGTTTTAGTTCATGTTGTTTTCCACTGAGCGAGACAACGTCAGTACTACATCACTGGATTTTGTATCGATGTACGGTCCACAGGATTGATCTGGCGCTATTTGAAGGACAACGGAAGTGGAGGACTATGAGTTTATCTCCCCGTCGAGCGTGGATTCCATAGAAGTGCGCGTATTGTGCTGAAGCATCTACGTTGGGGCAGTTTGGTAGCAAGGCGTGTTGATAGCTCATCCATAAGAAATTTATTTACTCCTCATTCCACAACAACACAGGTGATTTGTATTACGAGGATTTTCTTTCCCTGTCTGTTGGCTTCCATTTCTGAGCAAGGGCGGATTACTACTTGTTAGCAAAGCATCTATAATATCCCATCGACATATCTATTTTATTCGCTGTGAGGGTCACGCTCGAAAGTCTACATAGCGCTTAGGTATAAAAGTAATCATTTACAATATTTATAAGAGTTTTTTAGAGGTTAATTGCATTTTTGATTGATATTTAATTAGAGAACATGATGCAGGATGTTTGCGATGGGTTTGGTGCCACCAGCAGCAACTAGCATCCTCGTTCCACCAATTCCGTATCCCATATTTCAATGGGAATTTGTGCTTCTGGCGTACAGAAAAATGGCTTGATAAAGAAATTTAATTTATTCGCAGTTTTGATGCATACTCACCTAGCAGGTAAGCAAGCCGTGATATTTTTAATCTTTCGCAAATAAACTTCATGGATTAAAATTTAATAGAACAAATTGTGATTTGAAAAAGGACGTGGTGTGAGAGCATTACATTTCAGGGGGGCAGGAACTACCCTGGATTACGAAATGATGACAACTACGAAATAGCTATCAACAATTAGAATTTTGAGGGAGGAACGAAAGTGCTACCAGGAGATCAGCTTATAACAGTACGGTGAATAATTATATTGTTTTGGTAACAAGCTTTTTGATGATGTTATAACGATTTGTTTTTTCAGGATGTGTTTATGAAACAACGAGCACAAACGGTTCTGTTGTAGAAGGTGGGTATTCCATAACACAGGAGATGTGTGTTGCACTCTTATACTATTATAATAAGGTTCCAGGATTTTCTGTCCTGTGTCAGTGAAATAAAGACGGAGGTTATTATGACTTGCTGGATTCAACAACGTTACCTGGTATTTTACGTAAAAATATACAATTGAAATGTAACTCGTTGGGGGTTTTAACGCGGATTATCTTTGAAGGGATCCCACGAGAAAGATATGGCAGTCACGAGTCCTCCCCAGTTTGCCGGGTTGACAATGCAGGACTACGTGGATAATCATATTGAGTGGGATATCAAATGCGGAGGAATTCAGAAATATCATATTTGGGAAAGCCGCAGACTGTAATTTGTCCCAGTGCTTATCCGATCCAATTATTGAAGAAAATGATGGTCTTGATGACGGCGAAAGGATGTTGAGATATTCTGGAAATGGAAAAATTTCATTGGTTTCCAAAAATACGTCAAGGAGAGAACCGCTTCAAATTGTCAACGAAAAAGATGTTAGAGGTCCAGATGAGCAAATTTCTGCTCTGCCCCAAAGAATAATCGAACAAACGGCCGCCTCAATGCACACGTCGTTCTGGTTGAATGATACAAATTAAATCTATTAAATTGGTAAAAAGTTAATAAAAATTGTTTAACATGATATTTATTTGAATCCGTTAACCTATTGTTGGGAAAACACTTAATTTAAGTTAATAAATATTATACTTTACTTTGTCTTTTGTGCTTTTCTTAATAAGATTTTTTAAAATGTGCGTAAAATATACACGTATTTTAAGTAAACTTGCTGATAAAAATAATTTGTAACACTTAATTTAGTTAGGAACAAGCAGAAATAGCATTGGTAACATTTGTGCACAAATCTCTAAATAATTAATAATCGCATCTTTCGAGAAAGCAAACCTATCCCCAACTAATTGGAAACATGCATTGTGCTCCATTTAGCCGTAAACCAATAGTCGACTCTACTCCTGTTGAAGCTATGATGTGCTGCTTTTTTAATTCGAATAATTTCAATACTCTGAATTCTGCAAGCGGTCATCTGATGCAAAATGCAAAAATAGTAATCCTAAACCGCCAATAAATGCGGCCATATCAGCAATCGAAATAAACAACGGATCAATCCCTGCGCCCTGATACCATCCAGACAAACAAAGTCAGAATAAAAAGACTCCAGCTTATCATATCCATCGAAATCTTTCCAACTATTATACGCAAATGGGACATTACAACCCTCATGTAAAGAAACCTTGATAGAAATTGATGACCAGTATAATTTCCTTCAACTAAGTATTCATTTGTGCCCTGAGGGAAATGCAAAGGCCGCAAATGATAAATAGGATGGTTGCCACGTATTTAAAAATCATATAATACGCCACGACGCTGAGAGCCATTGAAATTGCGTAGGAAACGAGTATGTGTTGAATACTATGGTAGTAAGGATGTGGAAGAATATGGTAATAATTTTGTTGTAAGGGTCGAGCTTCATTAAACTTAAAATGCAAGGCAGAGATGGGATAATAGTACTAATCCAGCCATTAAATACAGTAGGAGAAATCCAGGCAAAAAGAATTTCTCAGGAGTTATTGAATAACCTGCATGATAAAAAATATTATTAATTTCTCAACAATTTGCTAAAATCGAGAAAACTTTTTACTTACGAAAATGTAAACGGTTTCCAACCAATTGGTTGAATAATTGGTATAATATTCCTATTTTGTATTAGGTGACATGATAATGCAAGAATCAACCAGTTTGAGTTGAGCACAAGAAAAAAGATTCCCAATTTCCAAAATGGATAGTTGCACCACATTCGGATTGTAGAATTTTTGAGCTAATGTGAATATGATTCGGGCATGTGAGCGTTGAGTGGATGAGTAAATTATGTACCAACATTGCTGTTTCCAAGTGCCGGGAAGTTCCATTGGAACTGGAGCTGATTGTCGACCAGCTCAACATCATAAATGAAGCTGGGTAACCGGCCGAATGTCACACGGTAAACTTCAGCGGCGATTTTAATCAAAGGAGTGACAACGGTTTGTAATTGCAGAACCATTTTCTTTATTGTTGGATTTAACTTGAATTCAAATCTGATATAGATTTTCGTCAGCAAGAAGAAAGCACCGATTTCAATAGCTGCGTGATTTGAAATGATATTTTTAGGGCAATCTGGAAACAACATGCTCAAGAAAGGTACCTTGGAAAAAATTCCACATTTCTTGACATTATGTACGATTCCGAAAACATGTTACTATTTTTTAAAACTTTGTCAAACAACCATTGTACAAGAAAATTAACCCGACAATCGAGACGTAGCGATGTACTTTAGCGAATGTAATTTGTGACATAAAGTGAAACCTTCAATAGATTAACTTTAAATGATATAACACATCCGAGTGAGTCTTTTAAAATGTACATGACCTTTGACCTCTGTTCGAAGTTCGATTTGAATTTGCAATGCATATTTACCATCACCACAACAATACCTTTTGACGCTGATGACGCAAAGCCTGATGGTCATTTGAAACATTGATTGTGACTGTGACCCTGTTCGAAGTTCTGATTTGAATTTGCAATGAATATTCATTATCAGTAGAGTAATTCCTTTCGAATTATGTATTACAAGCTATATGCGACGTTTATCATTTTTGATTGACCTTATCATTTGACCTTGTTCCCGTGACCCGATCACCATCTTCGAACGCATTCGTACTTCTTGACCCAAGCTAACGACCTGGGAAGACGAAGAACGGTTCGAAAAGTTATCGTGTTCACAGACAAATGACGACGACAGACGTATTACAAAGTCTTCTTAATATGTACCTAAACCTACATAATAAAGAAGTAAGGTACCTTGTCTAAATGAAATCCGAAAACATGGGAAACTCCGACTCCAAAATGTATATTGTTGCTGCGGAATCTATTTTAGGTTAAGTTATATGAGTCTCTGCCAGAGAACACCAGCCATGTCGACAAAGCTGTCCACGTTAGATTTTTACATGGAAAGGATAGAAGGTTCCTAACCTTTCCATGTCAAATTCTAACGTGGACAGCTTTTGTCGACATGGCTGGTTTTCTCTGGCGGCGACACATATAATATGACCGTATGTTTGTCAGCTTCACAGAGCCTCCACCATAAACTTTAACTGACTTTTTAATTCATTTTAAATTAAGTTTATTCGTGACTTACGCAGAAAGCGACCTCGTTCCCTGTTTCCGGCTTTGCGAGCACCTTGACCTATTGCAACTGTTATGAACTACATAATTACACTAGTTCTTGGTATTCTGACTTCAGGAATATTTGTTTTTATAATTTAAGTTGTTGCTAGTTTGTAAGGTTAGGAAATAATTAGTTTTGAGCAAATGACATATTTCAAAGCAATTTATTGTAAGGTTCAATAAAAGTATCTTTCCTATTGGAAATAGTTGATTCGTTTTATTTAAAATCAAACAGAATGTTTGTTTTTATATGAGAATGGGCCATATTTCATATCATGTGGGTGGGTGGATGTCTTGTCTGTGCGATAACTCAAACAAAACTAATCCAATCAACTTCAACTTTGGCAATACTGATTGGTTTAGCAGATGGGACGAACCCCCCTATTGATTTTCCCAGTTAATCCCCCGCGCACTTCAATCCTAATTCAACTAACATAATTATAATTTATCATGGAAGTACTATACTTGAAAAAATGTATCCACCCCCGGTTGCCCCATTTGAGGCCCCCCCGGCCCAGCTCAATAAGAAATGCCTCTTATTTGAGTTGTGGATTAGGGGATCTGAAGGAAGGCGAGTTTAATTGAGGAGGTCAGAGTCATATTAAGGGACCCGATAAGTGACCGATTAGATGATGAGTGCCGATTTATAGGAGGATTAGTGTTAATAAAAGACGGTAACTGAGAAGACGTTACATTTATTTTATAG
>LJIJ01005115.1:0-12673 GCA_001718145.1 Orchesella cincta
CTTCCTTTTATCTGTAGACTTTTCGGATGGGAAAGAAACTAATTGCTTTTTCTCATAAAACTTTTAATAGGGTCGTGAGTGCTATATTAGGCGTGAGCATGTAAAGATCTAATCTGGCCAGAAAAGGTGTGAAATGTCCTCCAGGAAAATCCAAAAATAACTCCTGTGCACGAGTCGATGCTCCCTCGATTTGTTGTGGATGAACAGTTACTATTCATCACTATTAATTCAAAGCTTAAACCTCCTTCTGCAAGAAGGAACATTGTCAACCTGCTCCCCACTCCTGGTGACCTCTCTCTATTGCTCTCTCCGCATTTGGTCGTTGACACTTGTCCTCATTGAGTGATGTGACACTTCCGGAATTCCCTCTTGATTACATTTGTCCATAAAATGATAATATGAAATGTGTCTACTTTTTTTTAGAAAATTCATGATGAATACTATGAAAGCTTTTTATGAAAATAAATTTTAGCAGTGAAATGTGTATTTTTGATTCAAGGTAATGAAATTATTTTAGTTTTTAGTAAACATTTGACAAACAAACAAAAGCTCGCGAATAAGTTCCAATTTGGCATGAATTTGAGAGAAAGCAGTTTCATTTTATGTTGCTGCTATGTTACTTCTTTTTGTATTAAACATGGGATGATTTTAACTGAAAAAAGAAAGAAATCAATTCATTCTTTAGTCTTGCCCTGAGGAAATCAGTTTTAATTTGCCGGTTTGAAAAGTACTTGCTCGCATTAAAGTGGACTCCTGTTCTACTCCAACTCAAGATGTTCCTGCTCAGCCAACGACTCTCTTGGTGTTGATGACCCACTTTGGGATTCTCCTGCCGGATCTCAGCATTCAACCCGTTCAAGCTGAAGATCAAACTGAAACTCAACCTGAAACTCAGTCTGCTCAACCTCAAGCTCTGGTATCCTCCACTAAATGATTTTTACTTAATTAAAACTTCTAAAGGAAGCTTTTTAACGGAAAACTACTGCCCTTTTTAATCTCAGGTTCGATGTGCCATGATTGTGTCCCTGCAAGAGCGACACGGATCTCGGTAAAAGAAATTACCTGTGCTTCACATGACGAATACTGTTATTGGGGGGAGCGTCGGTCGCAAGATGGGACAAAAACTCCGGTAAGGGGTGTGTGCTACAGCTTCTCATGTCCACAAATATTCCTGTGACATTTTCACCAGCTATTCCGATACTGCTGATATGGCACATCGGGTGTGCCCCTGCACTACCGACCGCTGTAACTATCAAAAAATCGTCAGCCTTGGGCAGACTACAAATGGAGCTTCTTTCTCCTCAAGTCAACTGCTCCTCATCCTGTTTGTTCCGGTTGTGGTCAATGGCTTCAGGTCTTTGATGGAGTGAATGTTTGCAAGGTGACTCAATCAACTTAAAAATGGGTAGTAAATATGCTCATGTCTCGTCTCGACTTGTTTTAATAAAAAATCAATATAAATTGTTTGTGAGGAATAAAATAATGCATGCAAAATAGCTCCCGTTTTATAATTCGTTGGAATGTGATGAATTTTCATGTTTTGACGCTGCTATGTACTTCATTTTTGCATACATTGAGCATCAAATCAAACTCGTTTTCCAATAAAATATTTGTTTATGATTGATTTGCTAAAAAAATTAGCGTTAAAATGATTCTAAACCAAGAGGACCCACTGTTCACTCTTCAAGATGTTCTGGCTCAAGCCAACAACGCTCGTGGTGCTGATGACTTCCTTCTGGATGCTCCTTCCGGTTGTGTACACTGATCAGGGTACCCGAAGCAAACTATCTTTATGATTTTACCTTTAAAAAGGAGCCTTTTTACAGAGAAACTTCTACCTATTGATTTCTTCTCAGGTATAAGATGCTATGCCTGTAACCCCTGTAAAAACAGCAAGGATCTGGGTGACCTCATCGCCTGTGGAGATCAACCATTCTGTTACGTCGGGGAGCGTTTGGAGAATGGAGTTAAAGCGCCGATAAGAGGCTGTGCCACTTATGACTGGATTGGAAACTTCTACTGTCATCAATTCGAAAGCCTGCCCGGCTCCAGAATATCGTATAAGGTGTGTCACTGCAAAACCGATCGCTGTAATTTTGCTGGTATTGGCGCGCCATCCCCGAATGGAGCTTCTTCCTTCTTCTCAAGTCCACTGCTCGTTATCCAGGTTATTCTGGTTCTTGGCTTCCTGATGAAGTGAATGTTTGACTTTCTTTTATTGGTCTCAACTTGGATTATCAAATGAAATTAGTCAATGTATTGTTTATTTTATGAAACAATTATTATTGTAAATTATTGTGGAAAATAAATATTGCATGGAGACAGCTCCGATTTTGAATTCGTCGAAAATGCATTCATTTCGACTTGCAACATTTTTGTGCTGCTACGTAACTTCCGGATGGTTTTGGGCGAATATTAAATTAATTTCCAATAATATTTTGGATTGATGCGTCCATTCATTCCACTTTCTCATTTGCCAACTCTAAGAAAGTTCGCTGTCATACAAAATTCAGCTAATAGAGCGATACATTCCTTCAAAGGAAGATGTTCCTACTCAAGCGAAAAACGGAGCTGCTGCTGCTAATCTCCATCATCGGAATCCTCCTTCAGCAGGTCTTCATCCAACCAGTTCAAGGTATTGGAAACATTCCCCCCAAAAATTCCATAGTTATCATAACCTTTACTGCTGGAATGCTTTTCAAATATTTCTGCTCATGTTGTCAGGTATCTCGTGCTATTTTTGCGACCCCTGCGGTGACGCCAATGATCCTGGCATCGAGATCCAGTGTGGTCCAGAGTCGACTCATTGTGGAATTGGCGAGGCGGAGAAACCTGGTGGGAACATCTCTTTTTCAAGGCATGTGTTCCAAAAGGTCGGGCTTCCAGTGGGTGGTACTCTTGTTACCAGTTCAGGCAAAATCCAAGGAACCACAATGAAAGGATGAAGCTCTGCTTTTGTGACTGGGATCTTTGCAACGAGAAGGGTGGACCGAGCGCGCGAGCTGGAGGGAACAAAACGATGAACGGAACTTCCAACTCCACATCTTCATCTCCTCAGCGGAAACAATTCTCAGTCAATATCATCGCTGCGGTGTTTTCCTATGGGTTGGCCTTGACAAATTGCGAGTGGTGAAGCGATCAACATTATCATAATCATGCTATCTTAATTGTATCCAATATTAACAAATTCAAACAGTTTTATGACAATAAATTAAAGTCAACACAAAGACAGCTTTCTTTTCAGTATTCATTTATTTTACTTTATCTCTTTTCCAATTTAACATGAAGGCCAGCTTCGGGTCTTGTTACAAGCTCACAAAGCACGCCCACATCCTCCAACCTTTCAGCGGCGTGAACTCTAAAATTCCTGAAAATAGTGCTGATCAACACCTTTTCTTCCATCATTGCAAACTTTTGTCCAATGCAGTTTCTAGGTCCTGCTGAAAAGGGAACGTAGGCAAATGGTGATCTTCCTTCCTTTTCGTGAGTAAAACGTGCTGGATCAAATTGCTCCGGGTTAGGAAAGACTTTGAAATCCCTATGAAGAAAGTAGATGAGACATAGCACGGTAATCCCCTGAGGAAGAACGACTCCATCATCTAGGACTTGTTCCTGTGTCAGTTTTCTTCCAATGAAGGGCACGCTCGGGAAGAGACGTAGACCTTCTTTTATGCAACACTCGAGATACTTCATTTTAGCTAAGTCAGCCAGTGTCACTTCCCGAGTCCGATCTGAGCCAAAGATATCATCAAGTTCTTGGTGAACTTTAGCCTGATATTCGGGGTGAAGTGAGAGGAGGAAGGTAGTCCAGCTAGCAGCTGCAGAAGTTGTATCATGTCCTTCAAACATGAATGTATCCGTTTCTTCACGAATATTTTTATCTGTCAAGGTCGCGTCTGTTTGTTGAGCATCTAGCAGCAGGTCCAAAAATGCCAACTTCTTTTTCGCTGTTTTGCAAAAAAAGAACTAGAATTAGTTAGAATTAGAATAATTAAGCTGTAAACCACAAAATCAGAATATTAAACACATACAATTCATGTAAACTCCGTCTTCTTCCTTTGACTCATTATGTTTTGACTCTTTCAACATTTCTATCCTTTCCTGCTTCCTCTCCCGAATAACTAAGTCGGTAAATTCATGCACAATCTTCAAACACTTCTGATTCTCTCTTCCAGCAGAACTTAACCTCCATATCCAGCCCGGATGAAACCAAGGTCTTAACTGACGATAGACCACAAACTCACTCAACTTATAAATCGCTTTGCAATATTCCGAATCCGACTTTTGCTGCACAAAAACCTTCCTTCCCATCGCCGTCTCACAAATGATATCCAGCGCGCAGTGGGTTATCACTTGGTGAATGTCAAAAGCTTTATTCCCTTCCATTTTCCTCTCCAAAATCCGTTTAAAAACCAAACACTGCTCGTTGAAAACTCTCAGAAAATCCTCTAGAATTTTAAAGTGGAAGGCAGCCGTCAGTTGTTTCCTCCGATGGGACCACTTCTCTCCGCCACTTGTTACGAGGCCCAAACCAGCCAGTCATGGAGGTTATTATAATCATCACTTTTTTCTATCTGAGTTTGAGATGAAAGAATCTTTTCTGTATCAGCAGCGTTGGCGATAATGATATAAGGGCTGCAACCCAAGGAAAAACTTGATACGAGAGCCATACTCATCCAGAAAGCGTTTGAGAACACCGAGAAGCTCTTTGCTTGGAACGTGGAAGTCCAAAACGTGGCCTAAAAAGGGGAGAGCTGGAGGACCTTTGAGGAAGCTAGTTTGGAGAGTAAAGCCTGCCTCTCGGATAATTTAATGAGGAGAAGGTAGCCCAGCCACTCCAGAAATTAGGAGAAGAATCCATAACATTTTGGATTTTAAAATTTATACGAAAAGTTGCATAACAATCAGAATGACTTTTTCTGTTGTGTTGCACCGTCCAAAACCTGATGATGACTGGGATTGGATTTGTGGGTGCAAAAACATTCTTCAGATGTTTACATACAATTCTTAACAATAAAAACATCGTATATAATGCAAAATACATCGCATGACTATGCTCCTACCTGGAGAACTGACTTGTTGCGTGTGAAAAAAATATTTCCCTCTTCCCACGCATAAATGTTTCATCCAGATTATTGAGCACTCAAGTCCGACTCAAAGCTGGAATCAATCCAGTCGGAATCAAATTGATGATATAATTAAAGCAGCTATTATGCTGGAAATGATGAGAATTTTCCTCCTTTTTAAGCCAAGCCAACTGCTTCGTTGTTTGTTTCGTTCTCTGCACTATGATGGCAATTCGGTCAACTTTTTTCTCAAAAAACAAAAGGGATGTAAATTGGGAAGTAGTGGAAGCAGACTTTATAAACGCAAACTTAATGTTTCTGGGTAAAAAAGGGCTGGAAAATTCAATAAAACTACTTTCAGTTCAGTAAACCGCTCCGTTTTGGAGCTATAACTGCAATTTCCACTTTTCATCCCTACTTTAGTGGGTTCCCGGCAGAAGCGCTTCCGTAGGCCAAATACAAAGATGATTTCAAAACAATTGTGATTTAGCGCGAATAGAGGGACTCTTTTACGAACATTTTGATATAGGTGTTGTCTCGATCCGTGCGCGCGGCGGTATCTTTCCAAGATCTTTTAGCTTAAAGATATCCGCAAAGTACCAACACGAAATTTTCAAAGCTAATAAATTTCACTTTTTAAGTGGCCTAAAATTTTGAATTATGATTATTACATTAATTTTACGAAACGGAATAACGTTTTAGAACAAAATAAGAAGAATTCATTGAAAAAAAAATGTAAATTTTGAGGTAAGCATTTTAAAACTTAAAACAGCTAGAAAAGTATCGCCGCCCGCGCGCGATTGAGGCGACTTATGTATCAAAATGTTCGTAAAAGAGTCTTTCATTCGTGTACTATCACAAATCCTGAAACCTTCTTTCGTATAAAGCCAATATAATTCGAGAAAAAGTTGATCGAATTGCATCATAGTGCTCTGATGACAGGAGTGGTTGCAAGAGGATTCCATCATCCATATCAGTAGCAATAAATCATTAAAAATCCAATTATGACTAAAAATTCTTCTCATTTCATAGCATATTAATCGGATTCAGATCCGCAACAACGCAATTTAGTTTACGAACTGGAGACGGGAAGGAAGAATTAATCAAGGGTTTGATGGGGAAGTACTGGGGCAACTTGTGAAAGAAGGAGGTGAGGAGGATGACAGTCGGACCTGGAAGGATGCTGGGCAATAAAAGCGTTTCTTAGGATAACACGCGGAATTTTGTATTGCTGCTATGTAACCTCACGATGGTTGATGAACGAAGGAGAAATTAATTTCCAAAAATCTTTATATAATTTTTTTGTTTTGTTGGTCCCATTCATTTTCCAATTCCCATTTGTTTGCTCTGAAGGAGATTGGATTTTGTAAGTAAAAATAAAATTCACCGAAGAGGACAAGCCCTTCCCTCCAATCCGCGCAAGATGTTCCTTCTCAACCGAAAAACGGAGTTGATGCTGCTGATCTTCACCATCGGGATCCTCCTCTCGCAAGTCTACATCCAGCCGGCTCAAGGTATTTCAAACCTAAACTCATATAATTTTAATTTCACCTATTTTATTTAGAAAAACCTGAAATAACACCTCCCTTTTTTATCCTCTCTCCCAGGTCTTTCGTGCTACGCCTGCGAGTCCTGCCCCAACAACACTCTCGGCGGCATCAAGCGATGTTCCTGGCTCTTCGGCCAGTACTGCGTCTGGGGAGAACGGGAGCTGCAGGACGGAACTCGAGTTGGAGTGAGGAACTGCGGTAGTGACAAGTTTGTTGAGAGATCTGGCTACAACTGTGAAACCTTCCAGCCTGAGGTCCGGAGTTCCTTCCTGGGCGGAGCCTACCATACCGGAGCCAAGATCAGAATTTGCTCCTGCCAGACCGACCTCTGCAACGGGAACTACACAGATAATCGTGCTCAAAATCAAAGTGGTTTGATATCTGAAAACGCTACAGCTTCCTTCTCCTCCTCTCAACCCATCTTCGTCGCTGTCTCCGTCTGCGTCTCTGGCTTGGCGCTGATCAAATGAATGTCAATCATCATCACTCTCTCAATCGGATTACCATAAAATAAAATATTTAATTTTTTATGAATAAATCACCAAATTGCTTTATATTACGTATGCAAAATAACACCTTCAAGTTTTGAATTTGTTGCAATATCATTTTATTTTAAACGCATCATTTACAATTTTTGAAGATTAATTATTTGCACAAAATCTCAACGACCTGGCTTTGAAATCGCAGGATTGCACACTTTTGGCATTACGGCATTTTTAATAAATGAGTTAAGGAATCCCCCAGATGCATAGAGAATTTAGTAATTTCATTCCAGATACAATTGCAGATTCAGAATTGCATACATCCAGGTCAGGAGTTTATCCAAGACGCGGAAACACAGGCAAGGATGGAGAAGAAGAGCAGTTGAGTCAGAATCCGGATGCGGGAAGCATTGTTACACAAGTCGGTTTCACAGAAGCAAATTTTACTCTCAGATTTAAATGTGGATGAAAAGGCTTAAACTCTTCACAAGAAATCAGCTTAAATTAAAACTTAAAATTGAGCAGAAACATCTATGAAGTGAAGGAGGAGTCCTCTTTAGCTGATTCAATCGGAAAAATCTCTTTTGTACTAATGATAGTGATATGGCAAGTGGAAAATGTGTAATCAGTACAAACAACAGTCAATGAAAAATGTTTGATAATTTTTTTTACTTTTCTAAATTATTCCGTATTCAAATGCAAGAAGTAACATAGCAGCTACAGCTTCTAACAGTTTCCACATGTAATCTCCATCCCTGTGTTAGTCATCCCTGATTTTCATCAGCTCACGGCGTTTATCAACAGGGTAGCCTAAATCTAAATAAGCTTTATTTCACCGCACGACAGACAAATCCGAATTCAAGACAGAATAAAAAACAATTGACAATGCAGGAAGGAAGATGCCGCACTAAATTTCTACGATTTCGAAAGCTAGACCAAGAGAGTTTATGTTAAAAATAATTAGCAAGAGCAAATCTAGAATGATAATGAATCAAAGGAATAAAATTGTGCACTAAAATTCTAAAGAAACTTAAGTGGTGTTGATTAATTTCATTTTTTATTATGGCAGTTGACAAGAATGATTTGGGAAATTGGTTTGGTGATACAATGTTAGATAAAGGAGACGATGGTCGCAGACATTCAGTTCCAAAAGGCAGAGACAGACACAATGATGCAGAATAGGAGCAGGCTGAAGATGGATTTCTTTTTCAACTCTCCGTTGCACAAGTTTGTTTGACAGAAGCAAGCCTTTACCTTCGCGTCCTCCCCAGGGACGTCCGTAAACTTGTTACATGAAGTTATACTCAGCAACATGTTTATGGTTAGCGCAGCCCCTCACAAAATTTGTAGCCCCATCCTCCTGGATTTCAAAATCAACGCAAAACGGCCAGTTGCTGGGGCAAGTGATTTTCTTCGTCTTCTCCGACACAGCAGCAGTACAGATATCGTGGATGTCGGTGCAGTCATAGCAGACAAGAGCTGGGAGGAGGGGAAAATGAAACAAATACATATAAATACATAGCTTGTTTTTAGATGTCTTGTTCATGTCATGAATTCCTTTTTTAAAGAGAATGGAGTCGGAGAGCGTTGATTTACCTTGAGCAGGTTGAATGTGCACAGACGGAAGGAGAATCTCGAAGGTGACCATTAGCAGCACAGGAACATCTTGACTTGAAGTGAAGGAGGAGTCTCTTCAGCTTATTTAATGGGAGAAATCACTTTTGTACTAAGACCTTGATAAGTAATCAGACAAGTGGTAAATGTGGTTTCAAAAATATCAACAATTGAAAAATTGAAATAGGTGCTTGATCAATATTTCAAAAATAAATTTCCAAATATTCAAAGGCGAAAAAATGAGTAACATGACAACCCTAAACTCCGATTGGGCTGTTGTCACAAGCCATCACATCACCTTGTCTTTACAAGTCACCCTGCTTATCAACAGGATAATCCATATTCGTCACTTTGGATGATTTATGAACAGGCTGAATGAATCCCGTAAGGGCTGTCGATGTGTGGCTTTGTGCTGTAGACGCCAAAATAGACCTTCGATCAAACTCTATCGGTAACAATCTACAGTGGTATCAAAAGTTCAAACAGAAGGACCACCTCCGCAGGAGGAATCTGAAACGGGAACTTGAGCACAATGCAAATGCTCGGAATCAACAAATGTTCCCTTCAGAAATGATTCTAATTCAAAAAGGAACTAAAACGGGAACTTTCCCGGAAGTGAAAGTCAATGTTCCCCTTCTGGGAATGAAACAAAACGAACAAAGTTCCTAAGAACAAAAATAAGAAACAACACAAAGTTTCCAATTTCTACTGTGTTTATTGCATACTTTCAGCAAGAATAACAACCAGTAGATTGACTCTTCTCTTGAGCTCATGTCTTCTCAACGAGCAAAGCAAGAGTGAATCCCAACACAGAGTTGGGTCCTTTTATATCCAAGAGAGAACAAAAGAAGAAACCAATCTACATAAATTATAATATGTCAAAGTTCAAGAATAATATGTAAATTACATGCTAACAAAAGACGGATTAGGAACACTTTTCCTTATCAGTCCGTAAATACAAGAAATAGTGTAAAAGTTGGAACAAAGGAAATGAAATGAGTTTTCCTTTCAACTCCAATTAAACTAATCTACATAACGCTGACCAAACGTAATTCAACAAACCGGTCAAATAAATATAATTACCTAAACCAGATTCCGCAGCAACAGTGGCTTTCATTAACTTTTGTTCAACCATTCATCACAGGGCATGCTAAATAACTAAGTATCAGGTGTAGTAACGGTCTGGACTAAATCGTCTATAGTTTATAGCAATACATTACTGTAAAATAAAACTAAAATTTCATCTTTAACGTATTCTTCCTTTTAGAACAACTGGTTTGCGTAACGCGTGTCCAAAAACCATTTGTACAGCGATTTGTAGGATTTGCCTCTAACCTTGGCTTCCTACTGTAAGTCGTTCGTTCGGAATGCTGTTATTAGGACAGAGTTTTTGATAGATTTACCCTAATGGAATGAGCTTTCGAATAACACCTGCCTAGCCTCTTTGAAATGTCTCGTGTCAAAACTACTGCCAAAAGTTGCATCAAAAAGTTCAATTTCAAATTTTCAAGGCATATGTTATTAGAAGCTAATTAATAACCTGTAAGTAGAAATTCTTAGCAGGAATCTAATGAAATCTTCTCAAAAGCTGAAGATTTTTAAAACAGTCGGAGATCCAAAACAAAAATTAAGCAACGTCCTATCAGTGTTCAGAACGGTGGTTTGAAGTCTTTCCAATTTTGTATAATTTGTCATTGGAATCTTTGAGTCCATGCAATGAAGCTGTTTTACCTTTTATTATTTATGTAAAGATTGATGTTTTACCTGCTTTTCGTTTTATGCAAAGATTAACTTTACCTTTTTTTGATTGTGTTAATGTCATTCTGCTCTCTTGTCTCATTAACTTAATGTCTCATTTTAACTTCTAATAACTTGTGACCATTGGATATACGATTATTATTGATACTCTTGATTTTATCGCTTTTTCCATTATGTACATTCTAAAAAGTATAAAAACCGCATGAGCCATTCTATCTTTGCCCAATCTCTATTTTGAGGCTCTGCTGGTCATTTGTCCGACTATCTACGTCTCATTTCCCGCCAAATTAAACTTTGTCCAAGAGCTAAGCACAAAACCCTTTCCTGTAGTTTCGTTTTATTGAGTAGTTATTCATTCCCATACAGTCCACTTATAGCTCATCCTAAAGCACACCTTCTTCTCACCTTCTCGTATTCATAAGCCAAGTAAACTCACATCTTCATATTGTTGAAATATCTCCATTTCCAACATCCATACTTTTACTAGCACCATTCTCTTCAATCAGTGAAACATGATTTATTGAACTGCGTAAAAAATAATTTGACTCGGTAATTAGTGAGTTTGCATCTGAAAATGTAGATACGTAAGAATTTAAATATAGTAAATCATGAACCCCTAAAAATTGTTATATTTGCAATGCCTTGGTGCTAGGCCGGACTTGGCACAGAACAGGCACTGCTGGTGGTTGTAGTTCCACACGGTGTTCCATGGGAAGATGCAGGAAACCATGTGGTAGCGGAGTTACCACCGGAGATCGTTGCTGTAGAACAGATGGTCGGAGCTTCCAGAAGATCGGCTGTGAGGAACGAAATGGCTGGGATTTTCAAACGATTGATTGCGCTAGGTGAGAAGAAAGAAGAACTGATTGCAGAACAGTTGGTCGGAAGAGGAGGGTTCTGGAATGGTTGCGCCAATCTCAAGGTCGTCTCTGTCAGCTCAGGTGGAGAGCCTGGAGGGGATCTCTGTGTTGTTCGGAGACCAAGTGAGCCCTAAGTTTGTTATTTGAAATCAAAATGTCACCAATATGTAATATATCATTTTTATGGAAAATAAAACTGACTGAAAACTTGCTTTTGTATTTTTAGACGCATTTTATTCAGTACATAATTTTGTTTGTGTGTTCAAGTTACAGTGGTTGCTTCAGATTTCTCTAAGAATGCTGATGCAAAGAAATTAATGTAGTTAAGTGACAGCGACGTATATTTACAGTTGAACAAGTTAGCAGTTTAATGCTCCAATATGATATTTAGATTACGATACGAAAAATAGATAAGAACTAACCATAAACTTTTTCTTAAGGGAAAACTAATCATATAGAAATAGAATGTGCGTTTCCGTTCGTTATTAACCAGCCGACCATTGATTGCAAACTAAAATTATCGATGGATAATGCGACAAAAATGTTTTCAAAAAAGCAGGCTGCAGTTAATTCGGGAGATTTATTTTAACCAAGAGAAAAGATGAAAAGACTTAAGAAAACAAATAGGTTATAAATTAATTGAATAGAAAGGATTTTGTAGCATCTCTCTAAAGTTAAAAGTCATCTGGTCTGCGAAGAAGACAGAGATCCACCGCAGGATCGCCATTGCTGACAGAAACGATCTTGAGATTCGGACACCTGCCCCAAATTTCTTGCCGCTCCAGCATTTGCTCCGTAATGACTTTTTGTTTCTTTTCACCCAGAGCATCCAACCGCTGGAAAATTGCGATAGTTTCAAGCTTCGCAGCGACCATGGCACTTCTCAGTTCTTCGACCTTGTTGAAAGCCACTATCACAAGCCTTTGCTCAAAGCAGTGACGCTCCTCGTCAAGAGTCTGCTTGATAGTCCGAAGTTCTTGGCGAAGTCCAAACAATCGTTCTTTTAACGTGCCAATTTCACCATCACCTTCTGCAACTTCATTCCGGATCTTTTCCACGTACATATTTATAGCAGGGTTCTGCCACTCGGTAAAAACGTCCTCAACATATAGGCATTGAAAATAGATCAACTGAAGCACTTTCAGCGCGGGAAACTTGACAAGGAACTGGTTGAGAATCTGTTCGCAATATTCATTAGGAGGGTAAAAAATTGCAAGCGTTTTTAACTTTGGAATAGAAACTCCAGGTACAAATTCAAAGTCATTCCTAACAACATAATTTTCGTATGCTGCATTTCCAACTAAGCTGATCCAACTGACGTCCAGACAAACTTTTTCAAGGGG
>LJIJ01005116.1:0-12659 GCA_001718145.1 Orchesella cincta
GCAAAACAGCGTGACAATTTGACAGCCGAAGCCAATTTTGCTCTTCATAAAATCCAAGCGGAAGCCGACTCTCGTACATAAAGTAAAGCAACGTGACAATTCAGTGAAAAACAGTGTGTTGACCAAGATAAAAACATTTTACCATTAATTTTTTGTTTGAACATTTTGCAAGTGAACTAAAAGTGATTACAAAGCAAAAATAAGCATCATCATGAATACATCAGCAGATTGTATGCCGAAGTATGAGCAAAGGCTAATCAACAGCAAGGTCAGACTTTTCTTCCGAAACTTTCGGACATGGGGCAACCTGAAACGTCTTAATGACACAGCATTAAAATACATGCTGCCACATGCCTTTACAACACCAGAAGCTGCACAGTGGTTCCAGTTGAACTTTTCAGCGACCGAAGACCATAACATCAACTTTGATGAATTTTGCGAGCTTTTTCTCAATGATGCAAAATGACAGTCAGCTAAAAATGCATAAGATCTTGAGTGAGCTGCCGAATCAAGATGAAAGTGCATCATCATATCTGTTCAGAATCAGATATAAAGCCGGAGAAGCATGGGAAACAATGATGGAAGAAACCATTGTTGACACTTTGGTCGATAACCTCCCAGAGAGAATCGGAAATTTTATTAACGCAAGAGGGCGCTCTGAAACATTTGAAGGACTCAAACAATTGGTCAAAGATTACGAACGAAAAAATGACTCCAGAGCGCATGTGGCAATTCGAGACCCAATAAAACGGGAAGCAAGTATTCGGGGTGCTTCAGAAGGAAGTCAAATGAACGAGATAATTCAGCTACTGTGCAAGGAAATGGCAAAACACTAACGCCAAAATTGTGGAGCTTACAGAAATTCCGAACAAACTGTGCCAGCCAGAGGAATCCAACCTGAAGAAAATTATGCACAACAGCAACAAATTGGAATGAAAATTATTCACCTCCACCCCAGCGACGATACCAGCCACGGAAATGCTATTATTGTGGAGATTGGGACACATTGAAAGATTTTGCTACGCAAAAATGCAAGATCAGGAAGAATTTGATGACGAATATTATGGTGATCCTGAAGAAAACTGGAGATCACCACCTCGTGGCTACTACCAGTCGGAAAACTGAATGGTGGCAGGGTCCCTTTCCGCCACAAAGGCCCTGCCAGATACACTCCTCCTCCAAGATTTTTACAACATGGACGACACAGCTCTCATTACGACCCACAGCCCCCAAATTACTTGAATAACACAATGTGCAACAGAAGCTACAGCCCAGTCCCTCCCCAAGGTCGCATGCTGAACAACGGACCGTTCATAAAGCTGAACATTAATGACGTAAATTACAACGCTCTCATCGACACCGGTGCCTTTTGCAGTCTCATCTCAAGAAAACTAGCAGAACCATTTCCCAAATTCAACAACAGCGACATCACACTGCGTTCCCTTTCCGATGACGTTATACCAGACGGAGGCTTTGCTGTGGTTCCCTTCAAAATTGGCAGATCAATTATCAAGTTCCCGTTCCTTATCGCAGACCAAGGAATTGGCGTGGACATTCTTATCGGGTATGACATGATAGAACGGCTTCATATTAGCATTGACACAAAAAACAGAAGACTTTCATCCGACATTTTTGGATCGGTCCCAATCACATCAAACGAGCAAGATTTTACCCGCAAATTTGGAACTGACAAGCATGTGGAAGTCTACGTACCAGAAGATTATCAAGCTCCACCTGGAGAGACAGGCTGGACCGGACAATAAGCTCAGTTTATTTAGAGTGGAAAAAAGAAAATTGCATTCCAAACGTGGCATCAAGCTCCCGAACAAGTAAGCAACAGTTACTGCAAGACGACTCACAGCTTCAACACCTATTTTCAAGGCTGCACAAGATGACGAATTCAACTCTGACTCCGAATATGAGTCATGCACAGAAGGCGAAGAAACTGAAGACAACGCGTGCAAATTGAGGTCACTACAGCAAGCTTCGACTAGCCAGATCAGCCTTCCACATTCTTTGCAAATATGCAGATCTTGCAACAAGCCACATTCAACTTCAAAAATTGCCGACTCAGCCCTCTACATAGGAAACAGCCACCATACAACGGACAGCGGATCAAGTAAATACAAAGGACCTAAGGAACCCTGCAACATTGAAGAAGAAAGAAATTCAACAGCCAAACTGCCACCGACTGCGGAAACGGACATGACATGGGTAATTATTTTTTGAACAGAAAGGCGTAGAAGTGAAGAATGTATTATTATAGCCCGAATGTACTACGAACAAGCAATTTTTTAGGAAATTAACATTTTATTGTGTGCAAAGCAAAAGAACAATTGAAGAATTTTAAGCAGAGATAATATACAGCAGAGCATATCGTGATAACAGTTATATGATGAAAATGCAGAGAACTTATTTCAGAGTCCTGTCATGAAGTTGAAAATGTGCAAGTTTTATTGTTTTGAGAAGAAATGTAAATGAAGCAGAAATCGTTCCGAGTGCAGAAAAGCAACTCTTGATAAAAGCATTTATGTTGAAGTTTTGATGATACAGATATATAGCGCAAGTGTAATGTTTTGAAGTTGAGAATTTTACGAGGACATACTTACTTGAAGAATTTACAGAAGATTTTTTGGAAGTGTTACAGTATACAGAGTTATTTACGTGCAGTGCGAAAAGGTCGCAGCGAGAAATGCAATGAAACAAAAATGTGCAACGCAGCAATAAAGGACATTAACCAAGACACGAGTTACACACATTCGGGCTTCCACTGATATGAATGGACATGCGCAGAGAAACAGGCAAGGAACAGCTACCCATGTCATGGATTGGAAGAAGAACATTTTATGCAGTGCAGTTTTTTAAACCACAGGGGTTTCCTTATGACAAATTATTTCATTTACTTATACCATTACTTTACTTATATGAAAAACAATTTATGTTATGAATGATAAAGCTTACCATGATAATACCTACTGTAACTCATTATGCTATCAAGACACATCCTGCATTTTCCAGACACTTTACTCCTTCACCTTGAAAGAAAAAATAGCCAACTCTTACAGTTTCTTGACTGAATACAATTTTTTATCTACGTTCCTTTCCTGATCCATTTACTGAAATATTATCTTTTTTATGTCGCTCGGTAAATTTTAAAGTTTGCCTTTAACATACTTCGTGATTACCCACCTCTGCTTCCTGCTTGAGTTCGCTCATGCTACAGGATGGCACCTACCGAATAATAAGAGGTCATGGGAAATTTGCGACTTGACCTTTCGAAATTGAATCCTTTCCATGCTTTAACCAGATATTTTCCATGCTCCTATAAATCCTTCACTCCGTCTTGATAACATGAAAATATAACTATATGCCATTTATTTATGTATGCAATATTATGAGTGTGCGCAGTGACAGTGAACGTGACTTTATGCAAATATTCTTATCTTGATGTTAATGTAAAGTACGATTTCAATGTTGTTCTACGTTAGTTATGTAAGCAAATTCGTTCAGTCAATGCAAGTCCATTTTCAAGTACACATTTTTTCAAGAAATTTTAACGCGCTGTCTTCCTTCAGAAGTCATCGCTTGTCAAAGGAGGGGGTGGTCACGGGAGCTAGGGCTCCGTGATGATTATAATATTGCTGAGGTAGCTTATTCCAATACTTGCATTGACCTCACACGTGCATGATGTTATGTCAACATCACGCACGCGCACTCGTGGTGAACTGGTATTTAAGATGACTAATTAATGTAAATAATGATGATGATGATGATATGAATGTCTTCTTGAATGTTGTGTGATGAATAAGAGAGGAGTCGTTCGTTATCTGTCAAACTGTCTTGTTCTGCCCGACTTTTGGTCTTTCTGCATAATTACTTATTAGCATCATGAACCTATTCGTCATGTTCCCACATTACCCCCAAGGATCATACCGATAACCTTAAGGAAACCAAAGATCCTTAACTCTTCTCAATTCTTATCATTATTCCGGTTTCGATGTTTAAATGATTTCTTCATTGTTGTCACGGTTTCGGACTTATTACTGGTTGTCAACTGGATAATTGAAGCGATTGATGATCGTTTTCCAAATACACGCACTAAGCCATGGAGACTTGGAGACCATAAATTATTTGCTAAAGGTAAGTGGCACATGTTTAAAATATTTTTACATACAGGACTACTTTGTTAAATTTTGAAAAATTTTCTTGAAAAGAGCTGGCCAAACTACGACGTAGGAATGATGCAGATTTAATTGGTTTCTTTCTTAATTATTTTGTGATATCCAACTACGAAATTTCCGTTATTGCCCCTATTCTACTTGTTTCTCACGACTGGGATTTCATCTACACAATTTGGTTTTTGTTTCTTCCAACAAACCCTTGGATGGCCGGACCTAACAACGAGTATAACTGTCAAGGTTTTACGATATGCTATTGTATATATAATTGGGCAGTCGCTGTTCCTCACAATTCGTACAGTTGCCATAAATGTAATGTATGTTTTGCTGGGCACTGTGAAAATTCTAAAATACATGTTTAATTACGATATCAGTTCTAAAAAGATACAGGAGTACAGGCAGGTTGCAATCAGTCTAATAATAATTAATAAGCCGTTACAGCTTCTTGCTTGTGGGCTTGTAGGAACGTCATTTACAGGCATTGTGTTTAGTACTACTTTGGCCATTATCGGGGCCAACTTGAATAACATTCCATTGACAGGCGTTGCTATCATTTCCCTAGCAGTATCCATATCTGGCGCAGTTGTCGTTCTGGGGATTGGCTGTGCTTTGTATGAAGTGTGTGACGAGTTGTTGCAAACCTGGCGTTGCAAAATTGTAGGTAAGAAGAATCTGGGAATATTAAGACGGGAAATTAGGAGTTTCAAACCTCTAGTTTGGGAAGCGGTTCACATTGGTAAACTTGATGATACTATCAAGAGCACATTCTTTCATAGTGCGCTTGATTACATGAGCAGCCTGTTACTGACAATAAGGGACCTAATTAATTAGGTAAAATGCTTGTTGGGGACTTTTTTTTAAATAGTAGTTCAAGCTTTAGAAAATAAGAAGAATGTTTTAAATGCTTGAAGTTAAATTTTTGTGTGGTTAATCTATATTATGTCATTACGAAAACTTGCACGTATTTTATTGAATCGGATTGTACTATAAAATGCACTTACAATGTACACGCATACCTATAAGTAATTTATGTTTCATTTAGGCTAGTTTTAAATGCATATCGATAACAAATATATTGCACGAGTTCAAATAAAATGTATATAACATTGTTGCTGAGTTAACATATAATATTTAAAAAATGAAAAACATTGTTTATGAGTTGATATAAACGATTTAAAATTAAATAGTATTGTTGAATTAAAATATAAAAATACGAATTTTAAAAACATAGTTAACTTGTTCTGATAATAATACCTAAAGAAAATAGACATTGTTTGAGTAGCCTAATATAATATTATAAAATATAAAAAATGGGTATGAGTTCAAATGCAATATCAAAAATTACAAAACTTTGTTAACGAGTTCAAATCTAACATTTTAAATAAATATTGTTCACGAGCTCTCAACAATTTTTATCATTTATCATTATCATCTTTAATGTCGAATAGAATCATGTTATTTGCTCAAGTCAAATTACAATGCTACCCGTGCCGGTGGAAATCCGCTTTTACGGTAATTTGCGACATATCTGAGAGCGATGGATAAATAAAATTAAATCGGGGCAATGGGAAACTCGACTGGTGTTGGCATTATTAGCAAAAGGTACACCATTGCAATAACGGTTGTTTGAAAATAGTAGTTGTAAAATAGCAAGTTAGTGCTGGATTAATAATTTAAATGAGATATACGAAAATTAGGGCACCAATTTTTCACACCATCATGCTTCAATGTAAACCTTATTGAATTATAATGATTGGATACTTCTGCTGACACCCTGACCAAGTTTGTGCCCGTTATGAGATGTGTCAAAAAACGACATCGGGAGAAATAAGTGGAGTTACGCGGTCGAAGTAAGCTTTGATGTCCCATTCGTCACTTGTGGCGTCACCGGAACTGGAGTTTTTCTTCGTTGCAAGTGCAAGATCTTCGGCTGGTGGACAAGCTGCCCAAGACCCCAATTATACAGACAATTAAAAAACCAATTTTAATACATTTTGTAAACTGTTATAACTTGGAAGAGGAGGTTGAGAATGCAGCAGGAAGAACAAATTGAATGATATATTTATATACTTTGTATTGGGTACAGATTATCTGTAAATTTTGTGTGATTATCATCGGACTTTCATGTTGAGTGATTGATGGCAAATTGAGATAGGAACAATTGCTACGCACGCCCGGAAACCAACCAACATATTCCATCAATAAAACTCAAGTTAATTGAATATTTATTACATACGGCACCGGATAAATATGCTCCAAAATATGTGATTCTATGTATGCAAATATGCTCTAAAAACTGGGTTAAAATATGGGGCGTAAAACCATACAAAATATGCTATAAAAACTCTGACTTTAGGGGTGCTTAACCCAAAAATTTAGGTAAATTCATCTAAGCTTACCTAGTTATCTAGTGCTTAATTGAAAATTTAATTTTAATGCATATTTATATGCATTATGAATTCAAAGACAAAACATTTTATTATATGCATGTTAACTACATAGAGGTTAAAAAATTGTTTTTCGGAAGGTTTCAGTGCTTTTATACGCCTAAACCCAAAAAACTTTAAAAAATTTCATTTTGCATACAATATGCCTCTAAAAATGCCAAGCATACATGCAAAATATGCAAATATATGCCGTAAAAAAACCCAAAATATGCCAAAATATGCTGCAAAAACTTGGTCTCAATCGACTTGTTTTCATGCATATTGTTCACATGCCAAGACGACATAATCTGTCAGGTTTGGCCAAACACAAAACATATGTAAAATCATAACAATCAATCATTTGTATTTATTACAAAACTGCATTTCTATAAGACCGAACTATATTCAAAACGTTTATTTTTTATAATAAGTCAAGCCCTCTGGTTATAATTTAAAAATGTATAATTGCAGTTTGAATGACCAATATTATTATTCTTCCTTAGTTATACTGCCGCTTGATATTAATTATAATTTTTCAATATTGAAAAAAACTACTGTTGCTGGCTTTGCCATGCAAAACGACAGTTTGAATTAATGCTTTTTTAAAATACGACTTGGTCAAAAATTTCAAAGTTAAGAAAAAATTCTTCATTAGAATGTGAAGAGTCGGTGATAAAATTGAATATTAGTTCAACCAAAGAGTCCCACAGAGTCAACACTTAAATAGCTAGTTCAAGTAAGTTATAAATACAAGCATACGTGAGATCAATATATCAACGAATCGCTTACCAAATAAATATCGGATACTATGTATATTTCGAATACCATCATTATCTTTTAACCTGTCACATTAATGCTTGATTGGGGTTTTGTAGAATGAAAAATCACCAGACTAATTAAATATTATTAATAAATATGTCTCATAAAATGCGTTTCTGTTACCTTAATATTTAAGTGAATATAATACCAACCCTATAAATAAACCTAGAAATAAATACGTTTTGGGTCCATGTTTCAGTACGGAAATTTATTTTTTACTCGGAATAAATTGGAACAAATCCGAATAACATAATCTGTCATTTTCATTTTAATATGCATCATTTATTTGTTGTTGATTTCTGCAGCACAATAATCCCAAACATTACCATAGCCCGACTCACTTCTGCAAACAAATCCCTTGACTTTGGTCGATATTTCTCTACATCTTGACACATCCACGCGGACTCCTCATCACAATCAAGTGGGACATCAGTGCACCAAATCCAGTTACAATCTTCACCTCCAACGGAAACAAGCCTGGCGTTATCTAACAACGGTTTGAAAGGCACTGCAGGAAGTCTGCTGAAGGGATTGTGCTCCATGCGAATTTCTGCGTTGGGACCAACACCTTCGAAGGCATCGTCAGCAAACTCATTCACGGAAATGTCGCAGTAGCTCAGCTCGGCTGATTCTAAACTGGGGAGTCCTGAGAAAGCCCTGCTTCCAATGCGCCAGAGGTTTCCTGAACCTAAACGGAACGTTTTTAGGTTTGGAAGTGGTCCAAATCCTTCGTCAGGAATGGATGTGATTCGGTATGATGAATTAAAATTTCGGCGGCATTTTTGAACTTGGCAATCACGTCATAAAGGTCTCGCTCGTGTGACCTTCTCCTTCATTTGTTAATCTATCATTGGATATGATGGAGAGATAGGTGGTGACGTTGGTAGTCTCTCCAAAAGCATCCGGATGGATGAACTCGAGACGCGAGTTGTATTCAAAACGAATTTTATTGAATTTTACTTTCTGTATAGCTCCGGCTGGAATGGTTACCAGATTTGATCCAGTTATAAGGATGTCGTCAAAAATTGTATCTGCAGGAACAAGTGCAGCTATCCGGTCAAAATAGGCTTTGATGTCCCAATCCGGATTCGTTGCACTGCCACAATAAAATCGAAGTTTTTCTTCGTCGCAGGTACAAGGAGCTGCGTCTTCGACTGATGGACAAGCTGCCCAAGCCCCTCCAAGGACGCTGAAAAGAAATACGAACTTTAAATGCATTTTGAAATTTGAGAAAGCTCCGAAACCCAGATTGAGAATGATAGAAGGGAAGGGTTGACAGCGATATTTAAGCACGGTTTGTCGAGAATGCTGGAAACTGTTTATCTGTATATTTTATCGTTTGGTCTGTGGGATTTGTGAATTGTGACATTGAATGATTGAGTTTATAGTTTGGGAAATTACGGTGCAATTAACTTACGCAAAGGTTGCATATATGCAAAAGGGAAATTTTTTGTATGTTTTTGAGATTAGTTGTTTAAATGTTAAATGGTTTAAGTTTACGTGAAATTAAGTATAATATATATCTTTCAAAGATAAAGATAATCTTTGTATGCATAAAATTGACCCTCGTGGGATTTCCACTACATTTTTAAATAGGTTACGTTATCAAGATGAGGGCTTTCTGATGTCGTCTTATCTTTGATTATGCAACGTTAATTAAACCCGAAACGAGCATAAATTTAAAAAATAGAATAGAGGTTGACACTCATATTTTACTTGTGTTTTGACTTTGTTTGACATGAAAATAAGTTTCTCATGCAGTTTCCAAAGTTTTTAATTATCCTAAGCCAAATTAAAGATGCGATTTTGTATTTCACATTTTCAACGCGTCTGCAACGCTTGTAACTTTTTAGATCAATCTTGAAAATTTAAAATTAACCGTTTGGTTAACAAAGAAGTTTGAAATACTATTGGGGTTAAAGGCTCACAGCATTTGCGTTAACAAATGTAACGTACAATTGCCATTTAAATGTCCACTTCTATTTTGCATTCAGTGAATATACAATGAACCTTTTCAATTGATGAATGCTTGATTGATTTGTTTTTCATCAAGCTTATGGGATTTTGGAACTGTCATTAAATTTATACGGTTTGATTGATTGATTGATTATAAGCTTTGAGATTGGAATATTCGTTAATACATTTACTCCAACAGAAATCCCCACTAATCAGGAGACAATCAAAACGAGTTGATTAATTTGTAGTGTGAACTAAGGCCAAAGGACTTAGTTTATATTTTTTTCATATAATTTTATTTCAGCAATCCCATATTGAAAATAATTAAATCAAACTTATGGTCAACCGAATATACAGTTTACGTATTCTGATTAAGCTAATTTCAGTCCAATATTTATTTTGTGTTGACGTTTCCAGCACAATAATCCCAAATGTTAGCGTAGCCAGACCTACAAACAAATCCCGTAACTTTTGGTTGATATTTCTCCACATCCTCACACATCCACGCTGCTTGCTCATCACAATCAAATGGATATCATTGCACCAAATCCAGTTGCAATTTTCACCACCAACAACTACTCCACTTCCGTTGTCTAGCAGCCTGCTTGAAAGGAACTTCGGGAAGTCTGCTGAATGGATTCCTGTCCAGCTCAATAACTGCGTTAGGCCCAACCCCTCGAACGCATCATCTGCTATGTCTTCCAGGGGAAATGTCGCATGAGCCCAATTCAGCAAACTCTAAACTGGGTAGCCGAGAGAGAACGCTCTGCTTCCAACGCGAAGAATGACACCAGACCCCAATCTAAACTACGTAAGTTGGGTAACGGTCCAAAACCCTCATCGGAATGGATTTAATTCTGTTGTGATGGATTGAAATTTCTGCGGCAGCTTTGAACTAGCTGATGACGTCATAAAGGATCCGCTTTCTGTGTGACCTTCTCCTTCATTTGTTAAAAACTATTTTCTGATATTGAAAGATTAAGTAGTGACGTTTGTGGTCCTCCAAAAGCATCTGGATGGATATAGGTAAGCTTTTGGTTGTGCTCGATAGTAATTGTATTGAATTTAACAGTTTTGATAGCGTCCGCTGGATGGTTACTAGATTTGTTGAAGTTATGAGGATGTTACCGAAAACAGAATCTGAAGGGATAAGTGGAGAAATTCGATCAAAGTAGGCCTTAATGTCCCACTCTGGACCGTCGCTTGTGCGACTGCCACAGTAGAACCGGAGGTTTCCCTCTTCGCATGAGCAACGGCGCTATATCTGGGCGGGTGGACAGAGATGCTGCCCAAGTCCCACCTAGAGAACAGATAATTAAAACAAATTTGAGATGCATTTTACAAAGTGATAAAAGTAGCAAAGGGGTATTGGCAATGCATGAATGGCCAAGGTGGGATTGATATTTATGTGAGTATGTTTTTTATCAATTTATCATAGCGGAGGTCGCGTATAGTTTGATTGAATTTTCCACATGGATTGTTGATTGATGGCATTAGAGCGTTAAAGAGCGCGTGTTGGGGAATTATCTAGGTTTGGCTGGGTCGTGGGGGGGGGCTCGCAGGGGGTGATCGGAGCCAAATGATACAAGCGAGGAATACCCCCAAGTAAAAACCATTTGGAGATACCAGTTAATGCTGAGATTTGATATGTAAGCTTGTCGATATATTCAGTTAACAAATTTGCGTGGTGGTGTATGGGGTTTTTTTGTTGGGGGTATGTATGTGGATGAGTAAGGTATCCTGGCGGTTCTGATCTATTATGTTTGGGAGTGACGTGGGAAGGAACGAGTTTAATAATATGGCTAACGACATCGTGAGGGTGTTGTGCGGCCGGACTAAAAAGCGTGGGTGGAGAGTCGAGATCGTGATTGCTTTAACTAGAAATTGCCGGCCTGGTTGTCGCGTACAGAATGACGTTTTGGAAGGCAAAGCAGCGAAAAGATTAGACAAGTTCGTCGGTTGCAACTAAAAGCCAGTTGTCGTCGGATTAATAAAAGGTTGTCGTCTGATTTTCAAAACTTTTAGGTTTTTATTTTATAGTATGTATTGGTTTATTTTTTCTATTGTAAGGCGTTTTAAATTGTGAATAAATATTAGAACTCTATGAAAGAGAAGGTTTAAACCCTCAAGCTGAATGTGGGAAACCGTTTTAGGTAATTCTTGGAGATACATGTTTATAACTCACTGCAAAAAATCACAATTAATTTTTTATAAAAGTTATTTACTACTAATTAAGGAACAACATATCTTTACATGAAGTTATAACCGGGTTAAAAAAGAAAAACTAATTTATTACGTGTGACGCTTCTCCATTCACAGAATACATCCCAAATGTCTTGTGCTAGCCTGGTTGGCTTTTGCCAAGGCGAAATCCTGGTCACCTTGGTCAATAGCTTGTTCCGACAATCATAACACATCAAGCGCAGAACTGCTCATTCAGCAAATCCAAAATTCGATATCTAAGGCCCACCAGAACGCCAAGCCTAGAATTATCGTGGACCAGGCCAAAATTGCTACCAGCCGTCGCATTATCCCAACAAAGTGCCTAAAGAAGGAGCGCGTCGTGGTGATGCGGTCTTGCATTTTGCCGGAAATTTTGAATTTCCAATTCGAATCTCAGCATTGGGTCCCAACTCCCCTCAAAAGCCGATCCGATCCAGCCCCAATTTTCCATAAATAGAAAGATGAGAATGTTGCCTAAAAAAAGTTCAACTTAATTTGTTTCCTCTGACACTGTCGGCGCAGCGTGGTGGAGAAGGATGCCTCTAACTTGGGCGCCGGGAAGGATGCGTGTTGAAGGTCTCCATAGGTCCAGTTGCTGAACGCACTTATATTTTTTGAGAGTGGACTGCCGGACATCCCTTTTCTGCTCGGGGTGAATTGACGGAGTCGTTGCTCGAGCTAATTTGTTTTTTTTTGGGTGTGTATTAAACCTCTGGTTGCGTGACATCCTTGAATGCTTTTGGGCGTGAATACAAAAGCCGCTTCAATAAAAGTTCTCTAAACTCGATTGCTGGTCACTTTTCACCCGCATTGTCTAAGAATTAACGTTCCTAATGACCTGAGACTTTATGTGTTTGGTAAATCTACTTGTTTTTCGGTCGCATTCGTTGCTTCGAAAGCCATTGTGGCAGGATAGTACCTCTAGCAAGAGGGTGCGCCGTGGTGGAAGGTAGGGTAAGTCTACTGAATTTGAGCGTTTGGATAGATTAGCCGATGACATTTCGTCTTTATCGGGTGTTGCAGTCTATAATGAGGCCGGCAAAAACAACCGAAACAG
>LJIJ01005117.1:0-12656 GCA_001718145.1 Orchesella cincta
ACCTTTGCTAAAAAGTTATACTATTATCGTTTTTGATAACTAGTAAAATAACATTGTGAGTGCACGATCACTTTCCGGAAAATACGATTCTGCTATTTGTCTAAATGATTAAGAGTTTGAGCGTAAACCATTCGTTTAAAGTGCAACTTGCATATAATTTTTCGAACACTGAATCGTACTTACATTCGTCTGCCGAAATTTCCAAATGAATTTAAAACAATCCATCATGCTAAAGAATTAACGAATGTAGCGATAGAAGCCAAGAAGTTCAGACAGATACAATTCTCTAGCTTTTCCACAAACGCGTGAACTAACAGTGTTCGTGCCATAATCTGTTCCACCAACTTTAATAACTACAGTATTTTGATAAAGAGTATATAATAATTGCAAATGGATTAGTAAGAAAATGATTTTAAACAATTCTTCTGTCCTTAATAATATGAATGAAGGGATGAGAAATGCCCGTACACATAAAGAAAGCACCGAAACTAAAGTACCCCCGTTATTAATAAGGTCATTCAAATCACCATGACCTTGGGTTTGAAAATCTTTTTGGATTACCTTCATAAAATCTAACATGCTCATCCTTTGAAATTACTAAGGTCTAGCATCTTGAATACTCGTAGTTTGTGAGTGCAATGCCAGCCCTTTAAACGCGTCACTGTCTGGATTAAACTTCTACTGTAACGGCCTGAACAAAAAGATTGCAATAATCTAACGGGCAAGTCAGACACTAACTAGTATCAAGACTTAAGAAATATACTTTCACTCGAGTCAATTATGATAGCCTATCATTCGTTTATTACGACATAGACTCATTTGGTCCATAGATAACGGCTAACTCCATTTCATATACAACCGGCCAGACCATCTCCTTTTTTGATTACTCGTTCGCAATCCAAAATAGCTGTTGTGTGGCCCTGCAGAGCTTTTAAAAAGCTTCCTGCAAGGAGCATCACGCAGCCCAAACATATGGAAATTTTCAAGCTACTACTGCACTGAATCTCATTGTGGTTCTATTCCATCTTAATTCCGAGATACTTACAGTCCCTTTGACAACGACTGGCATAAAGATCTAAGTTATAGGCTTTTTATCAATAATCATATTCCTATTGAGCAAATGGATCTTTGTTATACATTGAATTAAAATACCCAGGAATAGGCCAAAAGTTGTTTTGCCAGTGGCTTTGTGATGGTATGGCCATGCCACAACCAAACCAGTTACGTGTCAGATATTTGTCTACACCGTAATGGCGAGTTTAATCATCGTAACACAATACCAATCGTCTGTTACCCCTAGTCGTAAATAAGGTCTAATTAAGTTAAAATACCATATGAACCACGCACGAAATTCGTCAATAACGTTTAACAGCTTCTTGGAGCGGCCAATAATGTGCGAGGGTGTTTTGGCAAGTCTCCAACTCCGAAATTGTGACCCTAAGTATTCTAACAAATTCCTCGACACAATATGAGTGATATTTGAGCAATAGCCCAGTTCTCGCTAATTTTAGTTCGAAACTCTGGTTCTGGCGAATGGAAAAAATTGAAGGACATTTTTCACTCAATACATTATTAAGTAAAAATAGTGGAACTACGACAATCGGACTAATTCTATATTACTATATCCTCATGACGTCTTGAAAATGTTCTGAACTCAAAAACTATTATTGCCTTCATAATTATTTAAACCTTGTGGAACGTCAGTCTGTATTCTCAGCTTAAAAGCTTGAAACCTCGTTCATCCGTCGTCGACGCCTTGTTCGTTTGAGACGATCCTGGTTGTGATCGAGGCATGTTTTTTAACGTCGTTCTTTACGACCACCGTCTCTATCTGGAGCTCCTTTTAACCACTTTTGTATTGCTGAATATCTCACTGTTAGTTGCGTTTCTCCTCCTTTTGTCATTCGACGAAACCCTGTTAGCAGTAGTAGAATACAATATTTTTAATTCTTTTTTTGTTCACTGCTCTCTACTTTTTAAAGTTAAAAAATTACCGTAAATTGTCCAAAATTGGATTTCCTTTGATTCGGCTCCGTTTCTTTCCTATCCAGTTAGGCTCAATTTCCGTGCTAGTGTGATTTGAGATCAAATATGATAATACACGCGTCGCTAATTGCGAACTGATTAGAGTTTCCTCCAATAAGACTCAGCTCGAGGGTCCTATGGGTATTCATTTTTTCAATTTAAATACTTCAATAGATACTAACTTACCTTATTTATTTTGTGTAACGCTTACAAATGATTGTTGATTGTGAGGAGCGTCAACCAGAGATTCACTGCTTGATATCTGATAAAGTATTACTTCCTAAAAGTATAAATTGGAAGCTGCACTGGCAGAATACATCTTTGCGAGTTTTTTTTTGACAGTATCAGCAGTCCGACGAAGAAGCTCGTTTTGGTTATCCACTATTTTACAAGATACTGCAGGCATGTCTTCTGGAAACTATATAAACATTTATCGATAAAATATTTCCATGAAATGATTGAGATGATGATTGAATAATAATTATAACAGTAAATTATTACCGTTGTCTTTCTTTACCACAGTCAAGTCACTCAAATGTGGTTGACTTAGGATAACCTAGCGTGTAATTGTAAAATTTGTGTTCATAGCAAACAATCTTCCAGCAGAAGACAGGTTTTGCTATAAAACAACGCCTACTTCAAGATACACACAAGGTTATCCTAGTCAAACCACATTTGAGCGACTTACTGGTGAAAAGGAAGACACGGTAATTTACTGTATAAGTTATTATTCAATCATCAATCTCAATCATTCATGGAAATATTTATCGAGATGAATGTTTATATAGTGTTCCAGAAGACAGTGCTGCAGTATCTTGTAAAAATAGTGGATAACCAAAACGAGCTTCTTCGTCGGACTGCTGATATGTCAAAACAAAACTCGCAAAGATGTATTCTGCCAGTGCAGCTTCCAATTAATACTTTATCAGAATATCAAGCATTGAATCTCTGGCTTGACGGCTCCTCACAATCAACAATCATTTGTAAGCGTTACACAAAATACAAATAAGGTTAAGTTAGGTATCTATGAAGTATTTAATTGAAAAATGAATACCATAGACCCTCGAGCTGAGTCTTATTGGAGGAAACTCTATCAGTTCAATTACGACGCGTGTATTATCATATTTGATCTCAAATACACTAGCACGGAAGTTGAGCCTAACTGGAATAGGAAAGAAAACGGAAGCCGGAATCAAAGGAAATCCGATTTTAGGACTAATTTACGGTAAATTTTAAACTGTAAAAATTCGAGAGCATTGAACAAGAAAGAATTTAAAATATATGTATTCTACTACTACTACTACAGGGTGCGTACGAATGACAAAAGGAGGAGAAACGGCAACTAACAGTGAGATAGATTCAGCAATACAAAAGTGGTTAAAAGGAGCTCCAGATAGAGACGGTGGTCGTAAAGAACGACGTTTAAAAACATGCCTCGATCACAACCAGGATCGTCTCAACGAACAAGGCGTCGACGACGGATGAACGAGGTTTCAAGACTTTTAGCTGAGATACAGACTGACGTTCCACAAGGTTTAAATAATTATGAAGCCGATAATAGTTTGAGTTCAGAACATTTTCAAGAACGTCATGAGGAATATAGTAATATAGAATTAGTCGATTGTCGTAGTTCCACTATTTTTACTAATAATGTATTGAGTGAAAAATGTCCTTCAATTTTTTCCATTCGCCAGAACCAGAGTTTCGAACTAAAATTAGAGAATGGGCTATTGCTCATAATATCACTCATTTTGCTGTCAGGGATTTGTTAGGAATACTTAGGTCACAATTTCCGGAGTTGGAATTGCCAAAACACCCTCGCACATTACTTGGCACTCCAAGAAGCGTTAACGTATTGAAATTTAGTGGTGGTTCATATGTGTATTTTAACTTAATTAGACTTATTTACGATAGGGTAAAGATTGGTATTGTGTTAGATGATGTAAACTCAGTTACGGCTGTAGACAAATTATTGACTTTAACTGTTGGTGTTGATGGAATACCAATCACCAAAAGCACTGGCAAACAGTTTTGGCCTATCCTGGGTATTTTAGATCAATGTATAACAAAAGATCCATTTGTAATAGGAATATATTATGGTGATAAAAAGCCTCATAACTTAGATTTTATGCAGTCGTTTGTCAAGGACTGTAAGTACCTGGAAATTAATGGTATAGAACACAATGAAATTCAGTATAGCTTTAAAATTTCCAAGGTTTTGGCTGATGCTCCTGCAAGAAGCTTTTAAAAGCTTGTAGGCCACACAACAGCTATTTTGGATGCGAACGATGTAATCAAAAAGGAGAGTGGTCTGGGCGGGTTGTATATGGAAATGAGTTAGCCGTTATTAGGACAAATGAGTCATTTCGTAATAAACGAGATGATAGACATCATGCTGGTGAAAGTATATTTCTAAGTCTTGATATAGTTAGTGTCTGACTTCCCGTTAGATTATTTGCATCTTATTTGTTTAGGCGTTACGAGAAAGTTAATCCGACAGTGGGTTAAAGGGCGATTGCCTCACAAACTACGATATTCAGATGTAGACCTTATTTCAAAGAGGCTTTTAGGATTTAGAAGGTATTTCCCAAAAGATTTTCAACGCAAACCAAGGTCATTATTTGAAATTGACCATTTTAAGGGGACTGAGTTTCGGTGCTTTCTTTTGTATACGGGATTTCCATCCCTTCATTCTTATATTAGTACGAAGAAGTTAAAACATTTTTTATTACTACATGCAGCAATTTATATACTCTTATCAAAATTTTGTAGTATTAAGTGGTGGAACAGTTTGGCACGAACACTTTTGTTACGGTTTGTGGAAAAAGCTAGAGAATTGTACGGTACTGAATTCATAGTTTATAACGTACATTCGTTAATTCATTTAGCAGATGATTGTTTAAATCATGGCAATTTGACGAATGTAGTACATTCAGGTTCGAAAGTTATATGCAAGTCCTTAAACGAATGGTACGCTCAAACTCTTATCATTTAGAACAAATAGCAAATCGTATTTCCGAGAAGGAGTCGTGCACTCACAATGTTATTTTACAGTCTATCAAAGATAATAGTATAACTTTTAGCAAAGGTAATAATTGCTTCATGACTTTTGACAATAGAGTTATTTTGGTGCGGCGTCAGTTAAAGGATGGAAATATGAACGATTATGAATGTGTAGAGTATTTGTCTAAGCAGGATATCAAAGAGTACCCGTTTACTAGTTCATTATTGGGAATTTATTACGTTAGAAAACCATCAGTTCCTTTTAGATTAAGTATTAACCCTAGTTCTGTTCTATGTAAGTTTATGCATTTACCATTTAAGAAATCATTCATTTGTATTCCTTTACTGCATTCAGTAAAGCAGTGATTAATTGTGAGGTTGGAATAAAAAGTCAAAATGAATGTTGGGGAGGATTGTTGTTGCCTATTTATTTATGGAGTAAAGGAACGGGTGTATTTTTATTTAAATGTCTAAATGAGCATTCGGTAAAAGGTTGGCTTGCAATTGGTTCAAATACGGTGTTACGGTATTTCGATTCGTATTGGAATCGGCTAGCCAACTTCGGTTAGAAAGGTTTTTCGCGGCCAATGCGGTACCTTTTGCCGACTATTTTTTGGTCGGCTGGCCAACTCATTTTGGAGTTCGGCTGGAATTCGCTGTGAGTGTCGGTTAACTCGAAGGGAGTGTAAAGTTTCATGATTTAGACAAGCCTATACGATCTGCAGCATGTCAAAAATTTTACTTGCAACAAATCTGGTGGTTTAGCGATGTCACTGTAAATCCGCCATTCAAACTCAAAAGTTCAAGCATTACTTTCTAATAATGGGCTGTCATTACCGGAAAGGAGGGTTATTACACACTGATATTAAATAGTGGAATGGAAAGTTATCATTTCATCCTTCTTCGACTTTCTTTAATCGAATACTCATGCAAATGGCCGGTTCTGCTCATTTTCGTGGAGTTTCAGAAGCCAATATGCTTGCACTACTTCCCACTAACGTAAGGTCATTTTCTTGGTGCAGCTGCTTCACTTTTAGCAAAAGTAAAAGATTGAAAGGGAAAAAAGATTATGACCAGTTTCATAAGTGGTTCAATGTGTTTAGTTTAGTGATTCAATGTGATCAATATTTACTAACCGTTTTCTGCATATTCAGCTTGCAACAGTCATTGAAACATCGTGTTCTTCATACGTCATCCCTGTGCGTTCCCATTATTTCAGTGTGATTCCCAAACTGCTCCGGTGATCCTTTTCCGTTCCATTTCCAAACAATTACGCCACGGACAAGGTCGGATCGTGTGGTAAGCTTGAATGGAAAGTATGGAAAATGCAGATAAGAGTGAAATGTGAAAGAGACGAGTGGACGTGGAAGGAATTTTTTCTAGAATGACTTTTCTTTAAAAAAAGCCACGTGGACTTCAATTTTGAAGTTTATTTGACCTGGTCATATAAATCCTTCTTATTTGCATACATTCACTTCGACATAAATGGATGGTGGCTCGTGTGCAAAGCTGTGTCAGCTTGAAATGCCAAGCAAACTTGTAAATGCGCTATGGAAGGTAGGATAGCGTTTACATAAAATATGCATCCCTCAGTATCAGCTCATGGCAACATTAGCCAATTCTAAAAGCACTACTCATTCTTGAACCCAGAGTATCACTGACTGATGCATACACAAGTTATGAAATGTCAGAAGGCATCATGGGAAGATATTTAAGGCATGAACTATGATTGTTAAGTATAATTTGTAGTCTCTCATTTCAAGTAATTTACGGTGCTGCTATTTTGCTCGTTATGGTAAAATAAAATTTTGGAGGTAGTGCCCTTTCTAATAACTTTAAGATTTCAATTATGGAAAAATGAAAACTTGTTTGAAATCTCAAATTTAATTCATTTGCGTTGAAGTTTTGCCGCCAGCCCACTCAGTAATCTATTTATATCCCTTGTTGATCCGTGCACAACAAAATAGTTATGATACGAAGAGTATGTTAAGATTCCTTTAAAAATTTAAAAATTAATTTGACCGTTAACGTGGCGGAAATAATGAACGGGTGCTTACCAACTAACGTTGGTTGATTGGTATTTCAACGATTACTGAACACTTACTATTAATGCTCAAAAATTGTTTTTCGTGCCTTTGATTTAGTTATGTCGAGTGTTTATTCTGAGAGAAAATTACAATTTCTTATTGTGTAACTTTGCCCAGTCCTGAAATGAAAATTGTAAAGAAAATATATGGAAAACGGTCCAGTAATTTTAATTAAAATTTTCTGCTTGCTTTGCTTTCTCTCCATTTCTTTCGTCCTGTTTGACTTTTTTTATGAAAGCCATTGAATTTTCTTTTCCCTAAAACAACGGGTTTTATTAACGTAAAGGGAATATTGCGTTGAATAAAACTCCTGCCAACACGATACATAAAAAAATGGTTTTCCATCCCAAAACCATTGCATGCAATCAGCAGCGTTAAAAACCCATTATGCCTTTCCAACTATTGACATAACCCCCATTAATTCCCCGTAATTAGCAATAATTACCCACGAAATGCTTGTTTATGATAGACGACAACTACTTAAGAGATCAAATGGGAGCATTCAGGTTAAAATTGGAATCAGTCGTGACTTGCATTCACTTCTTGAACTTAAGTACACAATACCACACCATTTCGCCATTTCACCATCTCAATTCAATAAAGTAATCAATGTGAAATACAATGCAAATACAGCACAAAAGTCGAGAGAAAAGGCTCCACCAAACTCAAGTTGTGTTCAAGCAAGCTTCCAAAGAAATAATAAATTAGTTTGTTGTGGGACAGCATAATTGCCACTGCCACCACTGCAAATTCACACAACACAAACAAACAAGAAGGAAAAGAAATGCATGGGTGAAACGAAGGTCTTAGAAATTAGACAAAGGTTGAAAGACAATTCAGCTTTTAATTCCTTGGAAGGGTTTCCTTCGTTCCAGTTCGTATTCAATACATGTAGCATGAACTCACCATGCGAAAACCATGCAGTTGATCAGTGTAAATGTCACCTATTCTCGCTCGAATTAGCTCTTCCATTCAATAAAATTTGACAGGCAATTAGGCGCTGCTTTGCCTTCCAGTATTTTCACTCCACATTTTTTATGCACTACATTGCATGTTGAATGCCGGAATTTTCTTTACCTTTTCTTCGGGCGCCGCTTGGTTATTCTGTGTTGTTACAAAAAAGCATTCCATTCCATAACAAAATCCATCCATTCGTGTCAAACCAAGGCTATAGGCAAGCGGATGGATGGATAATTGTTGAATCACAAAAGTATTAATGTGGAGCGGGTGAAAGAAAGGTGAAATCTATTAAGGGGAGCTATTGTTCAGCTTAGCTTGTCATATTTCACTGCCATACCGTGGCTATTATATCATCTAAAAAATATAATCGAACGACTTGTCACGACCCGAATTCGGAGGAATCAAAAAGTAACAGATATCTATTTAGTCTTGGCAAATGCCTCACGAGAAAAATCTGAGGATGCGTTCATCGTTGAACGTTTGAATGAATGGCATTTTTATCCAATGTTTGTAGGAAAGAATAATAAAACAACATGTGAGCTTGAAATGTATATAGTAAGGCAGCCTTTCATTTCTCGAGTTTCATTCAGCTTGAGACATGACGTAAAAAAGCTGGGTAAGATGAGTAATGATCATGAAAGTTGAGATTTTCAGTGGAATCGTACATCATTAAGCCTTTATGCGTGAGCTGTATGAAAACTGATTCTTTTGATAATATTTTTGTTTGCAAAAAAGAGTTTTAAGAATACCTCGACTTATTTATAATTGCGCAGTCCTTTTTTGTTGTAACTAGTAATTCCTTTAAAATTACAAAATTTAATGGAAAAGTAGGTCAAGAATTTAAATCACACATTCTTGAGTACTGAAACAGTGGCGCAACTAAACTCGCTCTTTACTACCTTTGCAGAAATTTACAAAAGTTTTTTCACAATATGGAGCAAGAGATAGAGGAACGACCTTGACCAAGTTCATTAAAAACTGCAATAAATTCACAACTTAACACACTTTATTGCTTAGCTTTTCACCGCGTTAGGTAGATAATACCTACCGACCATGGGCATTATTATCACCCAGGCCTGGGTTGGACTTGTCTGGCTGTAGCCCTTTTGCAAAATTTATTTCCTTTCGAGTTCGAGGCATAGGCAGGATTATAACAATGATTAAATTAAACTCCTTCCGTAATGTAGTCACTGGACTCGAACAACCTCGTTAATTATGAGCCAGGTGGCACTTTGAGGCAATTTACGTAATTGCAAAGTAAATTAGAACGACCTTCTCAAAGATTTTCTGGCAACACTTTCATTCTTGTTTTCCAACTCGAGATGATAAAGGGTTAGTCATTGGCATTGACTCTGACATTTTATGACTGTTGATGAGTCTCCATAGACAGATTAGCTGAAACAGTACTTTTCTAAAGCGGTGCTATTGAGATAAACAAGAGCAAGACGTGTCTGAGTTGTAAGAGAAAGCGAGACCATTCCGTTATTCCAACACAGTTTCTGTGAAACCTAAAACGGAAAGGGGTACTCCTGAATAACTCGGAAATCGTCGTTCGGTCTATGCTGAGTGAGTGACTTTCTCCTCAAGTTGATTGACTTTAATTTGAATTCAAACCACATTCATTTTATCTCCTTCTCAACTAAGATATATGATTGTCTGGGCTGGTTGTCTGGTTCCATGAATACATAACCACATCTCACACTTCAGGTACAAGACTCTCGTTCTGGATGATATTGATGATGCACAAAATCATTGTAAGTGTCACTATCACAATGCGACCTCTTTCATGTTTAGTTTATTGTGTATTGGCATGCATTGCATGGCTGGGTGAAAATAAAACGAATGCTTAACAAAACTATGTAGGAGATATATATAGCTTTAAAGGCTGTTTTATGTACTTGGCACCGCACGTGCTGACGAATGCGCGCAAGAAAAGCCGTACCGTTGTGTGGGCTCCTTCCCAGTCTCCAGTCGGTGGAGCTCAGGCTAGGTTACATAACATTGGAACGTTTAGCTTCCACTTTCACTCTGAAATTCTGAATTGCTCCTTTGCATTTATGCTAAAAGGTGTGACTCTCTAAAGAGCAAGGTGTGATAGAAAATTCAACAAGGGGCGTCTTGAGAACGCTGCTTGAAAACTAAGAAAAAAACGACAAAACAAGTCAGGATCGAAGCAAATAGTTGAAAAATACCGAGATATAATCATTTTTAATAAGTAATTACATTTCCGTTTGCTCATTTCATATTTTTGTATTCAAATATTTAGCAAGAAACAAACAAGTCAACCGAGAAATACAGAAACAACCGTGCTGTTTTTCTTTCGTCTCAAGTCAATCTAATAAATAATATGGTGAGCATCCTCAAGTGGATTGTGTGAAGTGTAAGAACGTGATTAAATTTATTTAGGCATATCCGCAAGCGTGATAATTTGAAAAAGGGCGACTGATTTAAGTGAAATTTCCTCTTTGTGTGAAAATGTATTTTTGGTCAAAAGCTCAACTTGTTTGTGAAGGCCACAACTCACTCAGGACAGTCAAAGTCCTATTCAAAGGCTGAGCTACTCAACACAGAGTGAAGCCATTCATTTAAAGTTCCATGAAAACTTTTCAGCGTTTCTTTGTGAGTTTATGTTAGTGTGGTGTAACGATGCTTATCTTCAATCATTCGGCAACAAAGTGAAATAGTGACAAAGTTGGTTCTGCATTCAATCCCTTATCCATCATAATAAAGATAAATATATCATTTATTCACTGCGGTTCCCTATTTATTATCCAAGTGTGAAAGTGGCAATTTGGTTTTGTGAATGTGAAAGTGCGTTGTTATCTTCACCATGGCGGATCTAAATTGGGATGATGATGTAGATGCGGATGGTAGCCTACCAAAATATTTTGTGAATGACTCTGGAGGCAGCAGTGTGATCATGTATCACAGCGGAGAACACAACGGTGCCCCTCTTCCACTTTCCACGTTTTCCCCTCTCTTCAAAGCAGCACTTGATTACTCAAGTGTTGAAAGAGGAGGAGAAGAAGAGGGAATGCTGATGCCAGGGGCAATCAGGGAGAATGAGTCCATTAGCAATTCAACAATACTGGAGATTATGAATGGGACCACGAATCTGACAAGGAATGGGGCAAGGGATGAGCTGTATGACGTTCCCGTCTCCATAATTATACTGCTTTCTCTGCTCTACGGTGGGATTTCCTTATTTCTCTTATTGGGAATATGCTAGTCCTTTGGGTGGTTACGGTGAGTGTGCTTAAATTTTCATAAACACAATGGTTTAAACTCTCAAAAAATAAAATGAAAAGTTTTTCCTGGTTCTTTCCTCATAAAATAATCAATTTATTCGACTAGATCAGAATTTTTCTCGGTTTTAGAGGCTTAGCTTTTCCAAACTTTCTTTCTTCAACGAGATCGTTTAACAAATCAAGTCAGCTCCAATGCGTCTTGTAACAGATATCTTGACGAACTTGAGAAACTAATTAAAACAAAATCCAGAGAAAAGTTTCCCAAGACTTTGTCATAAGTGGAGTATACTAACATACTAACCTGTTTGCATGGACAATGGATGTACACCTATTAAATTACGCAGCTAGCTACATATGCAACCCAAACCATTGCGTTCCTTTCAGTTTTGGCAGCATATCTCAAGAGACTTATGTCGTTTGGCAGTGCTAACGAGAAAGGAAGTTGAGGATGAGGATGATTAATAACGTATTTGATGAAGGAAGTTGAACTATACTGAAACTAAAAAAAAATGTGTCAGATGTTCCCTTCTCTTTTAATTAATGTCTTCTGTCCATAGATATCTTTCTAGCATGTGAATGATGAGACGAATGAAAAAATATGTTGGAAAAGTTGTAGAAACATTTCTTTTTTGTGGATGGGTTCATTAATTATTTGTAAACATGCTAAGCTACAATATAAAATTAGTTGATCCTCTACTAAGGTCCAAAATAATTACATACGTGGAAATTTCGTCACAAAAATAGAAGTGAAGCCATATACGCTTGAAAGAGTGTTTAGTTTTACTTTAACTTTTGCTGTCCTCTAGAGACACGCTGTTTGTCTCCCTTTCCCCCTCACGGTTACTTTCATCTCGTTACAAAAACACTCTGTACGCACATGTTTTAATACACTTTACTCAGGGAGAGCTTGTCGGAAAAGTAAATCCTGCCAAGATTTATTGAGACTTTGGGATTAGAGCCGAAAAGAGGAGAGCGAGTGTGGAATAAGAGAAAGTAAATGAAGACGAAGTGGCAGAAAGAATTGCTAATGATGTTGATACCGATGTTGAGTTTGAGAGTTGAGTGAGAAAAAGCAAGTGGACCTATACTTCCAAATCTCTTCTTTTTTGCAGAGTTACTTTCTTTGAAAAAAAAGTCCTATCTGTTTGTATCTCGCTCTTGTTGCATACAAGCTAAACAACTTATTTTATCCTTCATAAGTAATATTGTGCAGAGATAAGATTTTGCTTGATATTGCATTTCGAGTTTCTCCAACTTCAGTTGGTTAATATAATATCCACATCCACATCCTCTCTTAATTGGCTCAGAAAGGGCCTGTGTTGATGCAATGTAA
>LJIJ01005118.1:0-12653 GCA_001718145.1 Orchesella cincta
CGTTTAAGGAGCATAAAATACGTTTTACACTTGGAGAATATTTTTATGCAGCTGTGATTATGTGGCCATGATTTGGTGATGTCATGGAGTGAACACAACAAAAAGATGCAGGACGTATGATTTGGTTTCTCGAAGAAAGATTTTATGTTGATGTTTTGATACATGCATGAACCTTGGTGTACTTTGCATATGTTTTCGTGGACCCACTTTATTATTAGTTCTGTCGATAATATGATCTGCTCAAGCTTTTTTATGCAGACCAGACATTTTCTTATCAAGCTGAAAATTAAGAACTTATTCGAGCAAGGAGCTGACGACAGTTTTTCTTGCTTTGATGCTGAGGACTGATAATGTTGTTGGACTGTAGCTTGTACTTTTGAGAACTTGTGAAAGCCATACATGAAGAAATTTGGTTGCTGATCATTCATAGTCAGTCTGCAATTAGGACACGCTGTAGAAGTAAAAATGTTGTGAGTTTTTCCATATAGGAGCTTTTTAATTTTTTAAAGAGTTGCATAATCTCTGGACATGAACGTGAAATAAGTGTCTGCTTTGGTCTAAACTTTGTGTCTTCTTTGGACGCAAAAATCAATTGGGATTTGCTCAAAATTATACGAACTTTATTTTTAAGTGTATAAACCAAAATCTGAAATCAATATCCCCATATCCATTAGAGTGTTACAATTTTTGACTAGTGTTTCAGGGATATCACTTATTACTCCAGATATTTCCTTTAACGGACATTGCAGCTGATGGTAAGTAAGTTTTAATTACTTTGAAGTTATTAATTATTCACGGAGATTCACATACTGTGATAAAGAAGTGTAAATTTTTTCAGCCTTCATATATTTAACTATGAGTCTGGGTTTGATTTTTAAAAACTGAAGCCAATACGAACATTACGAAAATATAATATTTTGATTGTCACTTTAAAACTGGAGAAAAAGAGGAAGTTTCTTCAAACACCTGTCTTAAATTTTTCATGTTTGGTACTGTCACATTCAGTGATACAAATTAACCTGTTTTTCTTGTTGAAAACGAAGTTCATCTGAACAAGAAACTCCGTTCCATCTGCTTTTTATACGTAGAAGGAGTCAGTCCAATACGCTTTATATGTGAAATTAAATGCAATTTACGACATTTGACAAGTTTTCTAGGAAAACAAGCTCATAACAAACCTGCGCATCGACGCAATTTAATTTGCAGTGAAGGGAATACCTATTTTCTAAGTATTGCCGAGTAAGCATCATGATTGTTCGAGTTGTTGACTATGCTTCTTGCTATATGAAAAATCTTTGATATGATGGTTTCAGATAAACACACTGAATACCTTATATATTAATCATTAAAAGATTTCTCTGGTGTCGCTATGAGTTTCTTTTCCCAGAATTCGTGTAAATGTATCGTAAAACAAGTAGCAGTTCACACGAATAGCATAATGAGGTTGACTTCTGTCGCGTATAAAAGGAAATGAAACAGTTTTTACCCGATGAACATTCTAGATCTATATGGACGAAGAAAATTCTAATATCTAAAAAACATAATTTGTTGAAGACTCGTGTAGATATTTTTTATGGTTTTCGAGAGGTGTTATCAATTTAACGAGTTAAATCTACATGTGGCATATTCGTATCGCCAATACATAAAGTTTATTTTATTTTAAAACGCTATTGTTTCAATCCTGGCAAAAAGTATATTTATTTTATCCAGAAAAGTTAAATCGAATCAAACTTTTAGGCACACTGTTGGAGAAGCACTAAATATTTCACTACTTGTCAGTCTAATGTGCTTTCACAAGCAAAAAAGTTTTCCAAGGTCATGAATGCCATCATAATTCATTTCACATTTGAGCTGACTCATTTAACTTTGCTTTCTGTGCTATGAAAAATATGCTTGCGATGGTTTCAACCACCATTTATTACTTTTGTTGTACTTTGTTTTAATTTTTACGGGCAAACAGATAGATAACCTTTCTTGGATTTTATTTTTCTCACTCTGGTTGTAGTCCCAATATTTAAAAGTCTGTAAATTACGAATCTGTGATCTTTCATACTGAACTTTGGGTTTGTTTTAATGTGAACGAACGTTCGTTTGCAAGTTGAAAAACGTCCATCCAATTTAATTGTTTAGTAACAGAAAAGTGGGGCCAATTACGTGTTCCAGGCTCATGCCTGTCAATCGTTTCCTAGTCACAGTGAAGGAGTAAAAACTGAGTAAAGTCATGTAAACATGTTCATTATAGGATGCCATTCACTTGCATTGTACTTCAAACCAACCTTGCTCATGATATCTTGAACCTTTTTTTTACAAGAAAGTGATTTCGACATATGCGTCAACACTCTCTTGAGATTTTATGGGCAGATAATAAAATTCAACGCAATTTGAGATGAAGTTTATTGACCAGTTTTATTTAGATAAAACTAGACCAAAAGGGAATTCCTTGGGTTGTGTTACATCACGCAAAATATGACATAATAATCAACACAGTAGTATGTTTTAAGTAAATCGTTCCACGGAGCATTATATCAACATTTTACTCTTAATATTTGGGATGTAAGCATAGGGTGTAGGCAGAGGCTTTTAAAGTCAAACTTGAATTAATAAGGAGTTCAAAAATTAACAATTAAACCTTTATAAATCTATTTTTACAGCAATATATAAACATGGCAAGGAGACGTGTTTCGAATTCAACCCTCAAATTCTTAAATCGACTTTTGCTGCTTTTTGCAACTGCAGTAATTTTTATTCCGGAAGCCTCCACTTCCAAAGCTCGACTTCCACACGTGAGAGATGGTAAGCTAAATGTCACATACAATGGCATTGTCAACCATGACTTACAGTGGGCTTATCTGTATCAAGTTGATCCGCTGTATGAGAAGTATTTGGTAAGTTTATTACATGGGAACTGAACTGGGAAATCTTATCTAATGGCATTAATAAATTCGTATTGCATTGAAAATTATGTAGACAACAACCCTTCGCCTCAAAGTTGGAATAAAAGGAATACCAGAAGATGCCGTATTTATCACCATTTTACAACCAAATGCCGAATCCTCTTCATTAAGGCTTCAACCTTTGGTTGGACCGAGGGGACAGGGATCAACCGAGTAAAATATTTTATTTTAAAAATGATGTTTTATGAAAAAACAAATTTTTTCTTTACAGAGACATGTATTTTGTGGAGCGAACCATCTGCATTTTGAATGCAAAACCCGAAGACCCACTTCCGATTTCTGTGACTTTGTCAACACAGAGTGAAGACGATGTTCCGTACACACTTGCCATCTCCATATATCAGGATTTTCTGATCGAGTATGTATTCCTAATTTTTAATGCTTAATATTTTCAAATCATTAGTTACTTGACTTCATTTTTGTGTTTAATTTTTCCAGACTGGGCATTTCCAAAAACCTTGTTATTTCTCAAAACACCCCGTATTACTTCAGATTTCAATTTGAGGAGTCCACGAGCTCCGTGCGAATTTTGGCTGACTCAAGCAGCAATAACCAAATGTGTATGACATTTTCCGTTCAGGCATTATCGGTGAGCAATTTACCATTGAAAAATAGTTTTACTGGTTATTTTTCGATTGTTTTATTCATATTATTTTAATGCCTTTTCAGTGTCCAGTTTTTGACCAGCCTGAAAGTGTCCATTATCAGGGAATCTACCAAACCATTAGTAGCTCGGGTGCGTTAATAGTAAAGAAACAGAAACCGCTCAAGGAAGGATTTGTCGTCGTTTTAGTTGTTCATCCAAATAATCAAGAATGCATGAGAAGGGATCCCTTTTCCTTACCATTTCCGAGCGTTGTATCATCATCATCATCATCGGCTGGAGAAAAGCCTACAACCAATTCAAACTCATTTTCTGTTACACTTCGAGCTGTTGCTGATAGCAAAATACATCTGGATGACATTTCAAAAATGCTATGCTGGGGGATTCCCATTTTGATCGTATTTGGAGTTGTGTTAGCAACCTTCATAGTCCTAAAGATAAGGCATGCGTTGATCAGGTAACAGTTCAAAAAAATTATATGATTATTTTTAAGCTTAAAACCTTTTATTTTAAATTTGGCATGAATTTTCCAGACACTACTCTGAAGCCGCTCAACGCGCACGACGTCCAACTGGAAGGGGAATCTGTAAATCCATTAAACGAAAATTACTTGCAACGAAGTTCATTGAAAATTTACACGTTTCCAAGTTCACAACTGGGAGTAAATTTCTCAACCTTGTTAATATTGTGGGGTTATTTTATGTTACTCCCGTTTGCCAGTTTGCGGTTTATTATTTCCGGGTAAAAAACTTAACAACTTTAGAGGAACTGATTTACCTGAATTTTTTGTAATAACAATAAAAATTTCATTTAAGGTTCAAATCAGCACGGGAGACTTAGACTTGTGCTACTATAACTATAGATGTGCCCAACCTATTGGGCTATTTTTGGATTTTAATCATCTCGTTTCCAACTTGCCCTACATGATTTTTGGACTTCTATTTTATTTTATTGTGAATTCACACGAAAGTCACTGAATCAAATCGAACTACAGCTACTTAACCAACAAGGTCAAGTCCAGGAGAAACATGATGAAGGACTCGGAATTCCTCCTAATTTTGGAATGTTCAAAGCCCTCGGAATTGCATTGATTTTAGAAGGGGTTCTTAGCGCTTCTTATCACTTGTGTCCTAATGAAGCCACCTTTCAATTTGGTAAGAATTTATTTAAAAAATTAACAATTGTTTTTGGAATAGGGATTTATATAATTATTTATCTCGTTATATTTATAGATACTTGTTTCATGTACGTGATTGCTGTACTCACCACCGTTCTCATTTACCAACAGCGACACCCACGCTCATTCAACTCGTAAGAAAATTTTCAAAATAACTTTTTTAAATTGTATAGAAACTGAAATTTATCTATGTCTATAGAAATCACACTTTCGGAGCACTAGGTTGTATCCTTCTGCTCACATTCATGGGTCTTTTGACAGAAGTAACATCCCTAGACAAAACGGTATTGGGAGCCTGCTTCTGGTTCATTCAGTTGGGTGTCACTCTGCTGGTCTGTTTTAATTACTGTTTCATTGGGGTATTGGCGGAACTTCGTGGACCTGCGAATATTATAAGGCACATTTTCAAACGAAACACGTGGAGAAAGGAACATTTTTTGTCACATCGACTTTTGTTTCCGTTCGTTTCTATTGTACTAACTTTAATGTTGGGAGTTCTTTGGCTCGTTTTCAAATGGAATATTTCTGCGTATCTCCTCAACCTTCTGATTACCAAACTGGTGTGGAACTTGGCCCACTATTTCATCATGAAAATTGTTCATGGAGAATTTACCCGAACGTCCTGGTTTTTTCCAACGTTTTACTTTTTTCTATCGGGAGCCTTTGCAGTGTTTGCAATGAAATATTATGTGGATGTGGCTGCAAAGTGGGAGCTGACTCCATCCGAATCTCGAGCTGTGAATCACGAGTGTCTGAACCTATTCGGGATTGAGGCGTATCCATATGATTCCCATGATGTTTGGCACTTTCTCTCTGCAGCTTGTATCTTTTTGGCATTTAATGTGAGGTTTAAATTGAAAATTATACTATTATTGCAATATGGTAATAAAACAATTCGTAATACTGTTTTATTTGATTTCAGGGGTTACTGATTTTGGACGATGATTTGATTGTTACTCCAAGAGCAGACATTGCTGTTTTCTGAGATTTTCAAAATACTTACTATGACGTAACGGTTCTGCGTAAATCTCAACTTAAAATCAAACAACGTTGATGATTTAAAAGTGCAACGAATCCAAAACGGAATTTAAAATGTTGAAGTACGGATAGTTAAATTGAGCAGCACATGATAGGCTTGTCAGTGTAGCCAAATGAAACAATTACAAAACATTGTCACTTCTCTAAATATTATTTGTTCATTATTTTATGTAACTTAAAACATTGTGTTCTAAAATATTGTGGTGATTTTGATGCGTGTATAAAACAAGTTTAAAAATGGAATTACGCCCCATAATGATAATTTTGTTAGTCTTTGTTAAATTAGTTTTCCAAACACTAAACCTGAAATCCCCATTTTGTATAATAACAGGGAAAATGGCATTATTGTTTAGGTCTAAATGGGATAAAATAATAAACCGAGACCAGCGTATTTGCGGTTCAAATCGGTTTATTATTATGACAGAGGAAATTCATGTGCCCGGAGGACATTTGTTTTGGTAATATTTCGCTAAAAGATTAGTGGAATTAACGGAAAGAAAGTAGTACCGTAATGTGACTTGTTATTGAAATACATAATACCATAAATTGGCGAATGCCCAAATTTATCGGAATACTGATATTATTATTTCATTTACTCACTTTATATTCATTTTGCTTAATAAATTGTTAAGGACACATAGCTTCCTAAAATATTCGTATGAGCTCAAGCCTTCCGTTTCATTCCGTTTTATACTTTTGGTGAACGTCATTCCATGAAAAACAATGACGAGCAATTCTTGGAAATTGTACCATTGTCATATCACACATCTGCCGCGACCGCAGGTGATGTTTTGTTAATTCTAAGTGTAAATAAGTTTGTCGCATAAAGCCCCGTTGAATGTAGTCAGGAATAGCTAGTAGCTAGTGATAATATGAACTCAACCTATTGTTTCATTCCTCGATAAACTCACAAAGGCAATGTTATATGGACTTCACACTGTGTCTAAACATTAATAAATGTGTGCTTGCAGAAACTAATGTATTTTAATCTTAACAGCAGGAACGGCGAATTGGATGTTAAGCAAATTTCGATTCAGAAACAAAACATAATTTATGTTTCCATTCTTTGGTTCAAACCTTATAAAAAAAGTATACAGAAAGGAATATTTCAAATCACTTTCATTGCAACCATAAACTGAACTTTGAATAATTTCGCTCTTTACTCAACCCCCCTCTCCCATAACAGTAAAATAATTTCAGCTGATTTTAAATAATGCCTTGGATATGAATTTTACAAATACTGGAGTACACTCAAATATTGTTGGATGATACGTAAACCAAATAAATTTAATTTTTAAAATTAAAAAAAATTGTTTCCGTTAATGAAATATTGAATATATGGAATCATACTGATGGGAATAGAAAATCATAACAAAACTATTATTATTTTAATATTTTTAGAGTTCTGGATTTTAATAGATTGATGCATAAATTTACGAAGCTCGGAAATTCAGCTGAGTCCAAACATACATTTCTGCTTCATTTTATACCCAAAATGTACCTACATTTCAAATGCGGTAAGAATGTTTTGTTATATTTTCCACGAAGCCAAAGCAATAAAAATATTCATAATCTATTATTATTACAGCACTTTCTGGATATTGCCCAACCGCTTGAATTATTGTGGTTAATATTATAACAGCGAAAATTATAACAGCGAAGAGTAAAATAAATACGTTACATCCTTAAGTTTTGGAGTTTCTTAAGTGCAATAGAAAAACGTCATGAAATGAAGTGATGCATGTCTATCGTGCTCCCTCTGATTATGAGCTTGTCTATGTATTACGAAAACTAGTATTGCAATGCTAGGTTTTTGTATTCAATCTAAACGTGTGGGATCATCCCGATCATTATAATCGTGTCTTGCTTTCAGCTCTACGAATAAAAGTAATTCCTGGACCATTCATTCTTACTCTGCAATCAGCCACGAGTTTGTTGGGTACACAGAAAACCCCAGATTTTGCAGCCTTGAACTCACTCTTTGGTTCTATCATAGTTTTACCAATATAGAAAATCCAAACCATGTCTGGCTTCTCACTCGCTTTGCTAAAAAGAGTGCTTGCATACGTATTTCTGGTACAAAGCATTTGGACAACATTGCATAACCTGTAGTAGCAACCGGCTTTGGCTGCTTGTCACGCAAATACGAGCTTGAGTGTGTTGTGGACGATGGGAACAAGAACCTTTTCTACTCATCTCTCCTCAGTTGCAAATAGACTTTAGCCGTGCTTCATCTACTTGTTTCATCATCAACATCTATTTATCACAATGATATTTGAATATTTTACTTGTCAGGCTCTTTTTGTATTTACATTATAAGGCATTATTTAATTGAAATTTTAGAAGGATTGAGTATCTGACATTCAAAGTACAGTTCAGAAATGTATTTAATAAATTCTCTTTAGTTCATTTCAAAAACAGTTTTTTTGCAGTTTAATATCAAAATTAGGATACTGAAATTATGTGAAAAGTTAAGTGAGTAGTATAGTAGTGTATAGCAACTGAAAAAGGAATTAGCAGTCGTTCTTTATAAAAAGGAATATTTTTGCTAATCCCCTCAATCTACTCACGGTTAATCAGTGTGGAATACAAAACAAACTGCAATTCCCAACGTGTATTCTTTCTTCTCGCGAGTGCTTTCAAGCTGGGGATTCAATGAGGATATACGAATATGATATAAACGATCTCTGACTTGTGATTCTGCTTTACTATGCTTTGGCATTTTCCTTATATTCAAGCCTGCAATGGTATTCAGACACTTGTGGAAAGCAAAAAATCTTGCTCACATTTTCATGCGTTAGTTGTTTTCTTTAAAAGTTGGATTTGCACATTGTATCTCTAGATAAGGGACTGACTGAATTTGTCACTGTAATTGAAGTTGAATATTTTTAGGGGAATGAGTATAGGCTTTTTATTTTCCTGTTAATATTAATTTATACTGCTTTATGATTCTTGCAGTATTAAAACCATTTCAATTAAAAGTAATGCCAAATTAATTTGATTTATACAGGCAAACCATGGCAATGAAACATGGTCCAATCTACCTTCCCAGAATTCCTAAATTGGAGCAGCTACTTTGGCTGCTATCATTTACAGCGATTTTATTTCACGAACCCACCACTGCTCAAGAATTGTGCAAGAAAACCTGTGAAATTGGTCAGAAATGTAGTGATACTCTAAAACCCAACCAACATTGCGTTTACCAGTTTAACCATTCGCCACTTGGAGATTTATTTAAGGTTACATAATTGATTAGGTCATCAAATAATTAAATAAACTTGATTCGACATAATGTAACCTTCAAAAATTGTATTTTCAGGAAACAAATTTACGCTTGAAAGTTGGAACTAATGCAACCTCACCAAATTTCGTGTTTATCACTGTTTTACAACCGAGAGCTGAATCCGCTTCATTTATGTTTCAACCTTATATTGCTGAAGATCTTAAAAAGACACCGTAAGCAATCACCTAATAAACTTCATGAAAATAGCGACATTCATTTTTTCATACAAATGTCGTATTTACAGATACACATTTTATGTGGAGCGAACCATTTGACTCCTCAACGCAGCGCCTGAGGATCCTCTTCCAATCACCGTGATTTTATCATCGGAAAGCAAACAGGATGTTTGGTACACATTTGAGATTGAAGAGAAGCGGGATTTTATGCTCGAGTAACTAACTACATTTCATTTACTAATCAAAATGAATGTCAGGAATTGAGGTTAACACTTTTTTGTCCGTTTAGGTGGAATGTTACCAAAAGTTTTGACATATCTCACAACACCCCACATTTCTTCTGGTTCCAGTTTCCGGAGAAAAGTAGCTTCGTGCGGATCCTGGCTGATGCCGACTCTGAGAAGGAAGTTTGCATGACATTTTCTGCACAATCATTATCAGTGAGATTAATTTTTACATTGTAAAAACTTAAACAGGAGAATTGTGGCTAACAATTTCTTGATGATTTTAGTGCCCAATTTTTGATGAGCCTGAAAGCGTTAATTACGAAGGAATCTACCAAACCATTAGTAGCTCTGGTGCGCTCATAGTTAAAAAGCAGGACTCGTTCCAAGAAGAATTTATCGTTGTGCTCGTTGTCCATCCAAATAATGACAAATGTATGCGATGGAATCCCTTTTCTTTGCCAAATGACAACTTGGTACAAACCCGATCAAATAAGGACGCTTCCTCACTGAAATCCACGTCATTATTTGTCTCTATCCTCGTGAAAGCTGAGGAAGAGCTGAGTCCGGGTCCCATTTCAAAACTTTTTATTGGATGCTTCCCATTCTAATTGCGATTGGAATTGTTGTCGCGGCACATGTAGCTTTAACATTCAGACTTAAATGGATTAGGTAATTTTTCTACGTTAAATGTTCATGAAAACAAACCATAAAATTACTGGTTCTCCAAACTTTTCTAGACAAACTCCCATTTCCCGTCCTGCTCAACCCACAGAAAAGGAACGCGTTAAAAGGGGTTATTGACAAACAAATATATTAAAAACTTACACGTTTCAAAGTTCACAAACGGGAAAGAATTTATCTATGTTTCCGGAATTGTGGCGCTGTTTTATGTGATTCCTACTGTCCAGTTTGCAGCATATTATTTCCGGGTAACAAAGCAACCCAAAAAGAATTAAAATTTGTGAACCAGTTTTGTAGTAAAATATTAATATGGTTTAGATTGGAACTAGCACAGGAAATCTCGACATTTGCTACTACAACTTCCGATGTGCCCAGCTCATCTGGTATTTTGTGGACTTTAACCATCTATTTTCAAATCTGCCATACATGATATTTGGTCTTCTATTTTGCCTGATTGTGAAAGTACATGAGAGTAAATTGAATGGAATTTTGGAACTCCACCAAGCTAACAATCAAATTGAATTGAGTCCAATCGTTCCACAAACCCAAGACGGAGTAGAAAGCTATTGAACTTGGCATTCCTCCGAATTTTGGAATGTTTAAACGCTTGGAATAGCCTTGTTTTTGGAAGGGGTACTCAGCGCTTCATATCACTTGTGTCCTAACCAAGCTACATTTCAATTTGGTAACGATTTTAGTCATTCTGTCTTGAATTTAAGTTTGAAAAGTTAATGATGATTTCTCAATTGCATTTCGAAGATACTTGCTTCATGTACGTAATAGCTGTTCTCTCAACTGTCCTCATTTATCAACAACGACATCCTAGATGGTTCAACTCGTAAGAAATGTTCAAAATGATTAACAAAATTTTCATTTTTTTTTACAGAAACCACACTTTTGGAACTTTAGGATGTATGTTATTTCTAAACCTTTGTGGTTTGCTGCTCGAGGCTGTGTTACGTCTGAAAATAGATCCATATATATGTTCACATTGGGAACTTGCTTTTGGCTGTTTCAGTGGCGTCACGCTCCTAGTTTGCTTCAACTACATTTTTGTTGGAGTGTTGGATGAGCGTCAGCGACCTGTCAAACGATGGAAATATTTTTCGGCACGTGTGAGACGGACTTGGAATGGAATTTTGCACTCACACCGTCTTTTACCCTACCATTTCTATTTTGATAACATTGACGCTTGGATTTGTGTGGTACTTTTGTCAATTGACTATTTCTGACTATCTTCTGTATCTCCTGATTGCCAAGCTGATTTGTAGTGTGACGTATTATTTCATCATGAAAGTTGTTCATGATGAGTTTGCCCAAACCTCCTCCACATTTCCGTTAGTTTACTTTTTACTATCGGGAGCGTTTGCCGGTGTTGCGTTGTTTTATTACATGCAAGCAGCAGCAGAGTGGGGATTAGTCCAGCCGAGTCTCGTGCTAAAAATCGGCGTGTGTAGACCTGTTTTGGATTGGGGAGTTCCTACGATTCCCATGATCTTTGGCACTTTCGCGCTGCCCTAATTCTTCTTTCAACTATGTGTGAATTGAAATGCAACAAATTATTTGCCATATTATTGGGTTTGAATAAAAGCTTTTACCTTTGAACAGATTGCTCAATGATTTGTAGTTACCTCTTGAACAGAACATATCTAGAAAACTACATAATTATGGGTCATTTAGTGCAATAAAAATAAAAATAAAAATTAATTGGACTAATCGTGATTACATATGCATTAATAAATTTGACTTGGTTATATCAAAGAGACTGAAAAAAAAAAATAATCGTGGCAAAGTGATAAACGATAATAATTGTGCAAACAGGTTTTGTATTGTGTAAGAGGTGATTGTTTTAATAAAATAAGGATAATCGACGACATAGTCGGGTTAATTTGTAACACATTTCATTAACAATAATTAACATTACATAAGCATACACATTGCATGTAACGAAACTCATCATACACAACCTCAACAAATCCTGTTATAAAGGCAATCTTCACTGACATTGAGATTTGCTAGTACAATATAAGGATTAACTTAAATAATGTTACTTCAAAAAGTATTTTACATCAAGGCAACTTGAGTTAGCGTTTACTTGCGCAAGGAACACTGCAACTTGGTTAATTTATCACGCGATAATCCAAGGTATCTACTATGGCTATTAATCACCAATTATCGCGACTTTAATACACGTAGCACCGTTTGCATATTGGCACTTTTGCACCACTTATATGTATAAAAAAGATAGCCATACATGGATACTTCAAGGTGGTCATTTTGGTGATAAAGTAACGAATTCGGCAATGCATTCCTGCAGCTGGTTTATGGCAATAATATATATGAGCTATGATGAACTAAAATGTAACAGTAAGTTACCAACATATCACAGCAGCATATAACCCATTCGAGAAAGGTGTCCTTTCCAATTCCATAAACGGAGCTGAGAGTTTGATAACCAATGGTTGCATAGAATACGTCGCCTTAAACGCGTAGCTCTTCGCCTAGACCCTTTT
>LJIJ01005119.1:0-12650 GCA_001718145.1 Orchesella cincta
ACTATTGGTGCTAACGTTAATTGCTCATATATCTTGTTCAATAAATTACATTTGTTTTTGTTTTTGATATGGTAAAATGAAACAATATTTTGAAATTAAATGCAATTTATTGTTTAAAATTGCGTGATTTGATAATACATCTTTTTTTTGGACACTTTGACCGTACTGAAGCAGACAAAATCAGTAATAATTGCATGTAAGATCTGTAGTTATTCTATTGCCAAAAAACACTACACAAATTGCATTTGAGTTATGTCTATAGCTTCGAAAATTTGGTTGCAAATTTTAATCCTGGCCAATTATTTTGGAATAGTTAAGTTTGGAAATGGCCTGTTTTAAGTCGCTTTATAATACTCGTGTTTTTATAACATTTAATTGGCATTATAAATGCAATGCATGTTTTTTATTCGTATGTCACTCTACTCTCATCCCACTCCTGAACCCTGAAGACCATGGATACTGTATATTATAATAATTACTTGTAACTGTGATGTATTCTTCACATTATACCAAAAATATTGTTCAATGTTGATGTCAAATTCAATTTTTCATCATTCCTGAGGACGACAATAGTCAAATTGTTGAAAGCTTGAATATATCAAAGTGAATCTTATGATCTAACAACCATGAGTTCGGTAAATAACGAAATCGTTTTTTATTCCGAACATTGAAAATAATTGGCATTTGATTGATTTTTTTTATAAAATCGACTTCAAATGCTTTCTTCTTGATCGATTATTGGATTTGACATTTGGTTTGCCAAAAACGCAAAAAAGTCAAACCAAACCACTGCGTTTTCCTGCACACAGAACTAGTTTTTGACTACCTTTCGTGCATTGACGTTCGTTAAACTCAAGAAGTTAAAATGCAAAGTGAACGATATTTCCGTCTTTTTAATCTCCACGTATCGTGGGCTCGTTTTTTATGGGCTACCCCATTCGAATTTCGAATGGCCCAACGACAGCTAACAATAGACCACGAACCAACGACGCTTTCAAATATCCTTTTGCATTTCACAGCCCCACGCTTTGTTTCGTTGTAGCCCGCACTATTCTGCAAATACTCAATTTGAGGAGAAAAATGACACCTATTTTATTATCTTGTTAAACTTTCAACCTCAGGCATTTTTTGCGACGCCTGATCGTTGCTCATTAAGCATTTGGAAAAGAAGAAGCCCGCTTCTACCAAACCCAACTACTCATCATCAGAATTAAAGGTAATTAAATATATTTTAACAGCATTTACAAATCACTTGTTTTTTCTATCAAATTTACAATTTCAGAAAACTATATGCGACATTGTTTGATCACCCAACAACGTCTCGGGTCCATTTCAATTTTAATTTTTGACCTGCTAACTATTTCTTTTGGGAATAATATTTCATTTGTAAGTTTTGCATTAGTTTACATGCAACTATTTTTTCCCCAGTGGGCCAATGTACTACCTCTTCTTTATATCCATCACAATGACGTACCATATATATTTTAGAATTTGAATTCCGTTTCTTGTCTTTTGCTGCTTGCAAATGCTTATGCACACTTGCTGTTAATGCCAAGCTTTTTTTAGACTCTGCTCCCACTATTTAATGACAATTTTGAAAGAGCTGATACGCTCAATACTCGCCACCACTCGTGTTTCAAAAAGCCTCGCACCAATTTAGGAGCTTCAAGTTTTACCCAGAACTTTATAGACAATTTCGAAATTCTCGAACTAAACTACTTGCAAGACGTTCGTTGGTAATGTCTACCGCTTCAAAGTATTGGTTCTTATCTTGTAATTTATTGCAACTGTGGTTATATCAACAACATCATCAGAAAATGCACTACACCATCAAAATATTAGTCTATCCTTTTATATAGTTATTTTTAGTGTGGGTTGCTTTCTCTTGCTTTCCGTTTGTGCAAATTTATATGCAGTATCAGAAAGGGTTCAAATTATGAAAACAGATGTCATTGGGGGAGTTTAACTAAAAAACGAGAAATTGTAAATTTGTACGATCATGCAATCCCCTAGACCTATGAGTTATGGGACGCGTATGATAATTAGAAAACGAAGTGTTACTTAATTTTCTTAAGTTTATTTGCACGTGGCACATTCGAGCGCCACTCCACGTTATTTTAAGCGATGAAACCACTTATCTCATAATTACTTTTTTTAAATTTGATTAGAATGTTACTATGGTGTGTCTTAACAAGTCCGCGTAACTAATAATATTAATTTGTTAAATGCTACAGGAAAAATAAATAAACAAAAAATTATAAATACAAAAAGGTCCTCATTTGAAGAACACTAATCTACACGCTACACAGGAGCTATACAAAAAATCATACATTTCCTTGTCTCTGCATTCATATCAGTATCCATTAATGAACACTGTTTAACAACAGCTAAATTTAGTTTCCTAAAATTATCAGTCACCTGAAAGGTTAAATTTTTGATGATAAGCTCCAGAGTCCAGACACTGAGCGGTGTGAGAGGCTAAAGAAAATTCTTGCGCGCCCATTTTCACTTTATACCAGCCGCAAGATCTTAAACCGAGAAAGCCATCGCGTCTCCACCGTGAGCCGAACTTTTCATAAAAGTGAGATTCTATTTTAGCGTCTCAAAATTTCTCTTCTTGATTTTACATGTATACCTACCAACCCTCCTAGCAAAGGAACCTATTACATCCGCAGGGTCGATGAAAATGAGAATGCCAATAACCAACGCAATCGTTGATTAAGGTCCACTCCAATCGAATAAAAGGTCGCGTATAAGCCAACAGCAGTACTGGGGATACCTATACCCGCTAGAGCAAACACGGTTCCTTTCAATACCGAATTAGCAAGCAGCTCCAAAACCGGGATGTTTCTGTAAGTAACCCCAACGCGTTAGATTGACATCCGTATTGTCTGACCGAAAGTTTTAGAAGATAGCCAGGCAATCTTTCAAACTCAGTACTCAGACCATGAACCAGCAATTGAGAAAGATTTAAGATTTGTAATCAAAACTTCACAGGAAATGATTTCCAGTATTACAAGAATTTTTAAGTTATCGCAAACACGGATTTGGCGCCACCATTTCTACATTTCCAAAAGAAGAAAATAAGCCGGGCCAACGATTGCATTACATGGATTAGTAAAGTGAAGCACCATAAACCATTATTTACTCTGATATAAATACGAAGTGAAGTAGACAACCAAAAAGATAAGACTTTTTTTTCTAGAAACATACATGCAACATTTGATGCAAAATTCATCCTTCTGAAAATCAGTTCCTGGATTGCACTGTCTTCTTTGCTGGTTTCGGCTTCAGTTTTGTTGACCATCTATTGTAAGTCTCATACTCTAAAACTTTTTAGAAGGTGGGCCTTATATTACCTTCGTTATTTCCGAAAACCAAATGTCCTTTTTTGAATGTATTTGCAAGGTAATATAAGGCCCACCTCTAAAATTTTAGAGTATGAAGACTTACAATAGATGCAACAAAACTGAAGCCGAAACCAGCAAGAAGACAGATGCAATCCCAGAAATGATTTCAGAAGGATGATTTTGCATCAAATGTTGGCATGTATGTTTCTAGAAAAGCTTAATCTTTGGGTTGTCTACTTTTTCCTTACTTCAGTATTTATATCAGGGTTAATAATGGTTTATGGTCTTCACTTTACTAATCCATGTAAGCAATCGTTGGCCAGCTATTTTCTACTTTTGGAATGTAGAAATGGTGGCCCAAAAATGTTGCACTAACTTTAAAAATTCTTGTAATGCTTGTAAATCATTTCACGTGGAGTTTTGGATTGCAAATCTTAATCTTCTCAATTGCTGGGTTTCATTGTCTCAGCGTATTGAGTTTGAAAGATTGCCTGGCTATCTTTCTAAACTTCGGTCAGGACAATAGGAATGTCAATCTAACGCGTTGGAGTTACTTACAGAAACCATCCCGGTTTTTGGAGTGCTTCGCTAATTCGCTATTTGAAAGGAACCGTGGTTTGGGTCTAGCGGGTATAGGGAATCCCGAGTATGCTGTTGGCTTAGCGAACCTTTATTCGATTGGAGTGGACCTTAAATCAACGATTGCTGTATTGGCATTCTTCATTTTCATCGACCCTGCGGTTGTAATGGTTCTTTTGCTAGGAGGGTTGGTAGGTATACATGTTAAATCAAGAGAAAATTTTGAGACGCTAAAATGGAATCTCACTTTAATGAAACGTTCGGCTCAACGGTGGGAGCGGCGATGGCTTTCCCGCTTTTACAGATCTTAACGGCTGGTAAAAGTGAAAATGGGCGCGCAAAATTTTCTTGAGCCTCTCACACCGCTCAAATGTCTGGACTCTGGACTTATCATCAAATTTAACCTTTCAGGTATTGATAATTTTAAAAAAACAAAATTTAGCTGTTGTTAAAAAGTGGTTATTAATGGATACTGATTTGAATGCAGAGACAAGGAAATGCTGTGATTTTTTTTGTTATGCTCCTGTGTAGGTGTAGATTAGTTCTTCAAATGAGTTTTTTATTTATAATTTTTTTGTTTATTTATTTTTCCTGTAGCATTTACAAATTAATATTTATTAGTTTTGTTAAACACACATAGTAACAATTCTATCAAATTTAAAAAAAAGTATTATGAGATAAGTGTTTCATCGTTTAACAGTGAGTAGCGCTCGGAATGTGCCACGTGCAATAAACTTAAGAAATTTAAGTACACTTCGTTTTCTAATTACATACGCCGTCCCATAACCAAAGCTAAGGGGTTTGCATGATCGTACAAATTTACTTATTTCTCGTTTTTTCGTTAAACTCCCCCAAGACACTATTTTCATAGATTTGAGAACCCTTTCTGATACTGCATATAAATTTGCACAAACGGAAAGCAAAAGAAAGCAACCCACACTAAAACTAACTATATAAAAGGATAGACTAATTTTGATGGTGTAGTGCATTTTCTCATTATGTTTGATTAACGCACAGTTGCAATAAATTACAAGATAAGAACCAATACTTTGAAGCGGTAGAATCACCAACGAAAATGCGTCTAGTGCAAGTATATTTATGATTTGAAATTGTCTATAAATTCTGGGTAAAACTTTGAAGCTCCTAAGTTGTTGCGAGGCTTTTTGAAACCTTAATGGTCTATTTGAGCGTATCAGCTCTTTCAAAATTGTCATTAAATATGGAGAGAGTCCTAAAAAATAGCTTGTCATTAACAGCAAGTTTGCATAGAGCATTTGCAGCAGCAAAAGACAATAAACGGAATTAAAAATTCTAAAATATATAGGTACGTCATTTGATGGATATAAAGAAGAGTAGTACATTGGCCACTGGGGAAAAATAGTTGCATGTAAACTAATACAAAAACTTACAAATGGAAATATTATTCCCAAAAGAAAAGTTAGCAGGTCGAAAATTAAATTTGTATCCGACGTGTTTGGATCAAATGTGCGCATATACTTTTCTGAAATTGTAAATTGATATTTTCAGAATTAAAAACTGAATTTATTTGTAAATGCTGTTAAAATATATTTAATCACCTTTAATTCTGATGATGAATGAGTTGGTTCGGTTGAAGTAGTCGGCAGCTTCTTTTCCTTTGCAAATGCTTATGAGCAAGATCAGCTCGGAAAAAATGCCTGAGGTTGAAAGTTTAACAAGATAATAAAAATCGGTGTCATTTTTCTCCTCAAATTTGAGTATTTGCAGAATAGTGCGGGCTACAACGAAACAAACGTGGGCTGTGAAAATGCAAAAGGATATTTGAAAACGTCGTTGGTTTCGTGGGTCTATTTTCAGCTGTCGTTGGGATATTCGAAATAGGAATGGTGTAGCCAAATGAAACGCGCCCATGATACGTGGAGATTAAAAAGACGGAAATAACGTTCACTTTGCATTTCTAGTTCTAGAGAGCAGCGAACGTCAATGCAGGAAAGGTAGTCAAAAACTAGTTCTGTGTGCAGGAAAACGAAGTGGTTTGGTTTGACTTTTTTGTGTGTTTGGCAAAACAAATGTCAAATCCAATAATCGATCAAGAAGAAAGCATTTGAAGTCGATTTTATAAAAAAAATCAATCAAATGCCAATTATTTTCAATGTTCGGAATAAAAAACGATTTCGTTATTTACCGAACTCATTGTTGTTAGATCATAAGATTCACTTTGATATATTCAAGCTTTCAACAATTTTCTATTGTCATCCTCAGGAATGATGAAAAATTAAATTTGACATTCAAACATTAACAATTTTTTTGGTAAAATGTAAAGAAAACATTACAGTTATTATCAATTATTATAAGTATAAGTATCCATGGTCTTCAGGGTTCCAGGAGTGGGATGAGAGTAGAGGTCCAGATGGAGTTGACAATACGGAATACAAAACATGCATTGCATTTTATAATATCATTAAATGTTATAAAAACACGAGTATTATAAAGAGTGGAAGCATCTGCTTTCGACCAAAAAATAATTGTTTTCCTGGATTTAAAAAATTAGTTGAAATTATGATTAGCAGTGTTCTTCTGAGCTAAAAACCACTTACTTTCTATTGGGGTAAGTTGAGACGTCTCGTGTAGCCCCCTTTGAAGTGCGTTTCACGGAATGCGATTTGCGTCCTTATTTTTCATGCAAATGATCTGAAATCTTGGACAGGGACTCTTTGGTCGATTCCCCAGGGGGACTTTTTACCGATTTTTTAAAATTCACATTTGCGGCAGAGTTATAAAAGGTCTACTTTTCAATAAAAAAAGCACTTTCAAGAAAAAGGGTTTTGGAACGAGATTTAAACATTTATAACTCAGCGCCAAATGTGAATTTTAAAAATCGGTAAAAAGTCCCCCCTGGGGAATCGACCAAAGAGTCCCTGTCCAAAATTTCAGATCATTTGCATGAAAAATAAGGACGCAAATCGCATTCCGTGAAACGCACTTCAAAGGGGGCTACACGAGACGTCTCAACTTACCCCAATATAAAGTAAGTGGGTTTTAGCTCAGAAGAACACTGCTAATCATAATTTTACATAATTTTAAAAATCCAGGACAACAATATTTTTTTGGTCGAAAGCAGATGCTTCCACTCAAAGCAAATTAAAAACAGGCAATTTCCAAACTTAACTATTCCAAATAAATTGGCCAGGATTACATTTGCAACAAATTTATGAAGTTTTAAGCATAACATGACAAAATGCAATTTGTGTAGTTATTTTTGGCAATAGAGTAACTACAGATCTTACAAGCAGTTATTATCATTTTGTCTGGCTTCTTAAGTTAAGTGTGTGCAAAAAGGATTGTATTATCAAATTAACGCAATTTGAAATCATTAAATTGCATTTTAAATTTCAAAATATTTGTTTCATTTTACTATATCAAAACAAATGTAATTTATTTGAACAAAATTATGAGAATTAACCTTAGCAGCCAATAGTGCTCTGAATGTTCCGCGAGCCAAATTTCAAAAATTTGAGCACACTCCGTTTTCTAATTACATACGCCGTTCCATACCCAATACTAAGAGGTTTGGAGGATCTCACAAACTTTTTCATTTTACGATTTCGTTGTCTGCTACCCCAATCTTTTCTTGACATTGAGTCCAGAGCTTTTTTAGTTATCGTATGTATGTTAGCACAAATACTCAAAATGACAAACCATCCTACACAAAGGGCTGTAGCAAAAAATGAAAGAATGATTTTAATCGTATAATGCATTTCCTCTGAGTGTTTGATTAAAGAGCAGGCACAGTAAATAATCAAATAAGAGCTTAGACTTTGCATTGGCAAAATGAAATATGAAAAAGCATCAAGGATAAAAATATTAAGGATTTGTGCTTGTCTGTAATATTTGGGCAGAATGTTGAAACTTCTGAGTTTCTGACTTGCTTTCTGATATCTTAGACGAGTAGTTGAGCAGATAAATTCTTTTAAAAGGTTAGTAGCATAAGGACCCAGTCCAATCATATAGCTGGTCATCAGCAGCAAGTTTGCATAGAGCATTTGAAGAAGCCATAAAAACGACACAGTTTGCAAAATGTAAGGAATTATAGGAATTTTGTTTTCCGGGAAAAGAGAAGTGTAATACATTGGCCACTGCGGAAAAATCGTGGCGTGTAAACTAATACAGAAGCCGATGACTGGGTAAACAATTCTCAAAAGAAACACTGCAACGTCTAAGAATAAATTTAGAAATGCGACGTTTGGATCAACTGTTGGTATATAGATTTCTGAAAAATAATTATGACAATTAAGCTTGTAAAATTCGGCACAAATTATGCAATATTTGAAAATTACCTTTGATTTCAGCGATGAGAAGTTTGTTTGATTAAAAACATCAGCATTTTTCCACTTTTTAACACGCATAATGAAAGAATTAGCACGCAAGTTGTACCGGACATGGAAAGGGCTACGAGGTAGTAGAAGTGAGTGTCGTTTTTTTGTAGCTGAAACACTTGAATAATTGTACGAAAAACGATGAAAAAACTTGGATATTGAAGAGAATAAGTGAGAAGCAAAAGCGACGTTGCTTTTTAGGATCACATGTGAGAGTTCGAGTTTGGGCTTCATAATTAAGCGGTGAAGCCCATAAGAAACTGGCCCAGGAGTTGTGAAGGCAAAAGAGACGGATGTAACGATCACTTTGCATTTTTAATCCGTGTAAAATAAAACTGAAGTGAAACAAGAGCTGGTTTGATGTATTTTGTGCGGTTTTTTTCAAATCATGATAGCATGATATGTATGATGTCAGTGCGATGAAGCAAACGTCCATGAAATATACCTTATGCAAGAAAATCTGATTATTGATTGGTAAGAACGTCAGCGGATAAATACCACATTGCAAAAATCAATAAGTATTTTATATGCATGGAATTTTTTCTTCAGAAATGAGACATCGCCAATAATTGAAAGCCGAAAACTTTATGCCCAATCGGTTTTCAAAGATTGGAACCTTATCTACATATGTAAAACAAGATTATGTTCATATAATTGAATCCTGCAACTAATGTAACAAACTTGCATGAAAACTTATTTTGGCAGTTAGCTTTAGTTCTCTATTTTTTAATTTAATTGGTGTTAAATAGGCACATCATTCAAAGTTTCACGCAGGCGACCCAGTGCAACTTCTTCACAAGGGGATGTTTTAGAAATAAAAAAGGCGGCTCTCATAATCGTGAAGATCTAAAAAACAGAATCATGGCTTCGGGAATTTTTTAAAAATAGTTATTGCACAAAGTAGTTTTAAACGAAGTACATTCCTTCGCCTAATTTGGCCCATAACTTCAATACATGGAAATTGGGTGATGTGAGACCAGAAAAAGTTTTGTAGTTATTTTATGTAGATGCTTTATACATATGTAAAACGACTGCGATACTACATGCAATCAAAGTAATGTGCAAGAAATGCATTAACAGAATTTTAGCATGAAAATTACGTGACAATTTATGGAGAATAAAAAATTGAGTATTTTTTAGCCTTGTATTAAACTTGATTTTAAACATTCATTAAAACGTACAACAAGTAAAATACAAATTTTGTGTAATGAAGCATTTGTTAATTAAATATTAAACTAATGCCTGACAGCAAGTAGTGCCCGAAACGTGCCTCTTGCAACAAACCTCAAAAATTTAAGTACACTCCGCTTTCTTACAACATACGCCTTTCCACAACCAATACTTAGGGGTTTGCAGGATTTGAAGAATTTTTTATCTCCTTATTAACCTTTCTTAACCCCCAGTTTTTTCGCTTTATTGATTTAATTGCCTGTTTGCTATACTCATAAAGATTTGCACAAACGTTTAATATGATGGGAGTGCCGACGCTGAAGAGAATGACGTAAAACAACATCACAAATTTAATTGTGTAGTGCATATCATGCCAATGTCTGACAAGTGCAAAATTGCAATACATAACGAGGTAAGAAAACAACGCTTGAACGGGCATAATTATGTTCGAAAATACATCCAAAAGTAATATGTTCACTATTTGCATTTGACGATACAAATGCGGTAATTTCCGCGGACCTCTGAAAATATTTCGTGCTTTTTGATATCTTAGGAAAGTCTCTGGCTCATTTACAACAATGAATTCCTTTAGAATCATTAACAAATGAGGTGCAAACCCCAAAATGAATGAGACTAAAATCGTCAAAAATGAGTACAACATTTGCAGCAACCAAACCCAGTACGTGCCTTGTAAAATATACAAGAAAAAGGGACACTTGTTTTCTGGAACTAACGAAAGGTAGTATAAGGGCCACCTTGGGAAAATTAGTCCATGGAGACTTATAATGAATGCAACAAAAACCAGGCCGAAACCAGAGAGAAGGCAGATGAAATCCCAGAAGAGATTTCGAAAAGATGTGTTTGCGTCAAACGTTGGCATGTATTTTCCTAGAATCAAGAAATAAAATTATTTCAATCCCTGAGTGTATTTTTAGTAAAAAAAACTTACTTTGTATATCCGTGTAGAGCCTTGTGACAGCTATTGCAGCAACTGAAATTTCCTCAGCTTTACAAACGAACAAAGACAAAATAAAAACACACGGAGGTGCTGAGATGGACAGGCAGGAAAGGTAATAAAAATGACTTGGGTCTTTTTTCTCCCATTTTAATGTCTGAAACAGTGCTCGAGTTACTATGAAAGCCACCTGAACCGTAAAGGCTATGAACGAAACCCAACTCCGACGATATTTCCCGGAATCCACTCGCAGCTCTCGGGTGTCCTTGTGGAATGTAAAGGGTGAAGCTAGCCACAAGTTTGACCATTTATTCTGAAGCTGAAGGAGGTGAAAGTAGCGATCGCTCTGCATTTTGATGTTTGTTTGGTGAAAGTTGACTGGTTAATGGGGAAAACTGTTTTTCTTGAAAATTTCAAGGGTTTTCTATTTGATTTGATTACTTTCCTGGTGATATGTTGAGTGTTTTGGTCTCTTGAAATTAATTGAAACGTTAAACGAAGAAGAAGGAAATGTCGGTAGCGATCATTAAAACCAATATATTCCTATCATCTTAAATGTATAACGTATTGGAAAAAGATTTATACAAAGATTCAGACCTGAATTCAGTAGAATAAAACGTCATTTTTTCATTCAAATTTTTTATTCAATTTAATTTCGTTTAAAATTCATAGTAAATCTTTATTAAATTGCTATTTACAATATTTAAGTTAATCGTTTTACAAGCTAACTCATTTATTTCAAGCTGTTTTTCAATTTCAAATTTAAAACTACTGCTTAACAAGAAGTGCACGAAAAGTTCCTCTTGCAACAAATTTTATAAAGTTTAGAACACTGCTTTTCCTTATCACATACGCAGTTCCACAACCAATACTCAATGGTTTGCAGGACTTCATAATCTTCTTCATTTCCCTATCCACCCTAGGCGTTCCCCATCTTTTCCGTGACATAGAATTCAAAGCTTTTTTACTGCTCATGTAAACATTCGCACAAAGGTTTAATACGATTGGAATACAAGAGCTGAAGAAAATGACATAAAATATCAACACAAATTTGACAGTGTAGTGCATATCTTTCCCATGCTTTACCAACGAATAATTGCAAAACATGATGAGGAACGAAAATAAAGCTTGCAGAGGGAAAATGAGATTTGAAAATACGTCCAAAAACAGAATAATTAGTATTTGAATTTGTCTATATAAAATGCATAAATTTCTATGGCTTCTGAAGCTTTCCTTGGCTTTCTGAAACCGAAGTGGTCGATCTGAAACGATGAATTCTTTCAAAATTGAAAGAAGATGAGGCGCAAATCCAACACTTAGGGTGACTAAATATTATTTACAAATGAAAAGAATCATTATGGCGCACAACCCCACACCATAGAGGCCATGTAAAATATAGAGAATAGTTGGACATTTTTCAGCTGGAATCAGAGATAGAATGTATAATGACCACCTTGGAAAAAGTATTACATGGAGGCCGATAATAAAGCCTGCAAAAACCAAGATAAAACCAGAAAGAAGACAAACACGATCCCAGACCATGTTTTGGAAGGAGAAGTTTGCATTGAATGTTGGCATGTATTTTTCTGAAAAAAATACAGTGAAATAATTAGCATAAAAATTGCAATTTTAACCAAATACTTAATTAACTTACTTTGTACAGTAGCTTGAAGAAGGAATGCGGCATTTGCAAATGCAGCCAATTGCTCAGTTTTCCAAATAGTTAGCGCAAGAAGTAGAACACAAGGAGGACATGAAATTGACAAGCATGAAAGGTAGTAAAATTGATAGAGCTCTTTCTTCTCCAGCTTCAGCAACTGAAGCACTTCTCGACACTTCAAAGAAAGCTATTGGTGTGAAAAGTGTGAGGGAAATCAGCGACGTAACGATAGCTTTTGGGAACAAACACGAAGTGTCGTGGAGCAAATGTTGAATGGAATGTGAAAGCTTAGTACCAAGTGCCCCACTAATTATAGCGTGGAAAGGAGACGAAAGTACGATCAGGCTTGCATTTTGGTGTAGTCGGCTGAGAGCTGGCTAAAAGGTGTGAGCAATTTAATTGGGATTTTATGCTTGACGCATTTACATTCAAAATACCAATATAATATTCGTTGGACAAGCCTCATAATACAATTATGATGAGGTTTTTATTCAATCAGTTCCAAATGGACTATAAAATTTCGGATTTTTGGGGTACTGAGGCAAGCGATATGTCCACATGAAATTGGAATGTTGTCCCAG